>CAESWR010000153.1:735518-747137 GCA_903171835.1 Mullus surmuletus | reverse complement strand
GGCTGAGAATAGCAGTGATGATCAGGAATAATGTTAGTGATGCTGCGCTGCTTCAACAATACTGGACCATGTAGCTGTCACTCATAATAACCTTTATTGATTTGGGGGATGTTCAGATTTGGCTCAGATAAACATGATTCTGCGTTCTGGTGGAAATGTGAAGTGAGTTAGATTCATATGTTGTGATATTTTTTGTCTATAAAGTCTCTTGCTCTTTCTGAATTTGTTAATGCACAAAGAAAAGGTCTGATCTCGAAGTTTAGTGTTCGTATTTCAAATGAACAATTGGAGTGATTCTTTCTTTTTTTGTCAGAAGTGAAAACCAGTGTTTCTGCAGTGAAAAGTAGCTATTTGCAAAACTGCCATTTGCTCCTGAAGATTAGTTGTTGTCCTGCACCCCGGTGTCAAGGCCCACTAAGAGGCTTTCTGACTTTTTAGGCGACCAAGAATTTCTCCATCATCTCAGTCAAACATAAAAGTCAGAAACACATTTAAAACCTGATCATAGTTTAAAATAACTTGGTGCTTCACACTGATTTATTCTTTATAACTTGAGATAATGTGTCTGGCTGGCTTTTTTGTACAGTCGGTGCACCTGTTGCTGCTCTGCACACACACACACCACACACACCACACACACACTTTGTCTGAATCCGCAGTCACACACACTGATTATATTCTCTTTCTTTCTGTCAAATTGCAGCGTGCTGGGAAGTCCTTGCACCCACCTGGTTGAAGCCTCCTCACGCTGATGTTTTCCTGCAGATCAAAGCAAGTCCCCTCAGATCTCCTCCTTGTAATCCCATCTTCCGAACAGAATCCTGCAGTTTTCTCCGGTGGAAGAGGAGCGGGGAACAAAGACACAAACTGTGATCGCTTGTTTTCCTTATTTTTCGAGAAAAACAAAAAAAACACAACAAAAACCCTCAAGAAAAGCGTCTTTGCCACCGACTCTCCATTATTGTGCAGCGGCGGCGGAGCGGGATGAGCAGGGACGGAGCTCAGCAGAGGCGGGGCCCAGATCACAGGGGGGCGGCGCCCGCTCCACCCCGGGCCCCCACCGCTCCACCCCGGGCCCCCACCGCTCCCCCTGCGCCTGTCTGAGCCGCACAGTCACGGCCTGCCCACTTCACACAGACACCCCACAACCAACGTTTATTCTTGGATGGTAGATTGATATAAATAGATGTGAAGCAGGGCTGGAAAATTGAAGCTATGAGCCACAAAGTGCAGTAAGTCTGACATTAAAGTTTTTTTTAAATCACTTGTTTCATACTTAAGTAGTTTTAATGCTTTGTAGTATTTGCTAGATACTGAAACATGGTTCACAGTGCAGAGTTTTTCTGTTGACCTGAATAACAATAAAGCACCTATATATATGGAACTCTGATGTCTTCATGGGATGAATGGCGGGTATACCATATGGCGGATACCATTTCCAAACGTTTCCAATTTCACTATTAGAAATGACACGTCGCAAGTATTTGGTGACTTAAGATGTACAGTGTTTTCCCAACATTGTCCACATAAATCAGTTTTATTAATGATCAAAAGTTATGTTTTTTGTTGCATTAAACGATTTTCCCCAACTAATGTGGGCTCATTCAAACAACGTTATTTTGAAAACTTCATCTACTTTTCCATCCCAACTTGCCCGTCGGTGCACTACAGTTAACGGGATGAGATGTGATGCGAAACCCATCTATGTCTCCAGAGCTGCATCCTGCAAACACAATGTTTCTCGCCATCAGCTCAGTGCCGCAGCATGCCCACATCACTCCGAGGCATAAGGTTAAAAGAGAAATCCCTTGGCAATAAACAGAGCCGCGCCACTAATCCCGGCTTAGACTTGAGTACCTATTTCAGCCCCTTAATGCCCCCTCATGGATGCGCTCGTACAAAGCAAAACACCTCTTTTACAGAACATTCGCCCCTTTGAATAAATATCATTACCGTAAATTAAATCGACACTTGACACTGCAGCTGCTCTGATGATCCGTACTTCAGGTTTTTTTTCTCCCTCAATACCTGAGAAAGCTAATACTCTGCTCTCCATCAGCATCATTTCTGATGAGCCCAAAAAATCTAACAATCTACACTGCAGAATGAGGTATTTCTTTTGTGTGTGTGTGTGTGTGTCCGTGGGCATGAAAAACCAGGGGGAATTGGCGGGTGTAATAGACTTTAGGATTGTCCTCACCAAGAGTGGGTTTAGGTAAGCCATTAATAGAAACAGTGCACTGGAAGAGGTGCTTAAATGGTACATAGACACAGACGGTTCAGCTTGTTTAACATTCCCTGTATATTGTCTCTAACCTACTGCTGAATGCACGCTACCTGTCTCGCATCTTAATACAAGGAAGCTGGAGTGTTACTCAGATGAATCTACAACAAAATACCAAAAAACACTGAAAAACACCTGTCACTACACTCATATATGGTCTGAGTAACATAATGACGACCAATTTTTTCAAGATTTTGTTCCTTTTTTCTGCTCCAGGAAATCAGCATAACAGATGAATAATTTTGTCAAGAGGTCAATCCAAACAATTGCCGTCAACAAAAAAGCTGCTGTGGAGAAAGGAAATCAAGAAGTAGCTGACCAATCACTCTCGCTCTCCAACCCTCATTAGGTTTAGGACGGCCTCCAGGTGCATCCAGATCTATTGAAAGCCTCTTTGCATGGCTGCCAGAAGGCACGTGGTAATTACTGCGTCCTAAAGCCAGGCTTTTCCACAGCGCACCGTGACAGAGCAACCCCCCCACACACACACACACACACACACCTCCACCCAACAGTGTGTTTCCAAGGCACCCTGCATCCTCCAACAAATCACATCCACATCAGTTTGGATGTCGAGCAGCATCCAAACGTAATCAGGGCAGACCACCTGCTGTCAGACAGAGAGAGGAGAGGAGGCGGCCCTCCAACTCATTCCTGTGACAATTTGATTGATCTAATGACTAGGTGATGGGAGTGTGGAAATCAAACTCCCTTTGACAGAGGAAACCTGAGGGATTACCGAATGTCGTGTAAGCAAAATGGAAGGCACTCAGCATGCAGGGCAAAATGAGGCCGGGCTGGGGTCCTAATCAGCAGTGAGCTGAGAGCAGCACTGATTTTTACCACAGCCCAGAATACTTCTGATAATCAGAGTCAATGTACTTCAATTTCTGAAGTGGAAAAAACAGATATGGGCAAAAACTACATCGTCTGAAACCAGACAGATGCAACATTTTGTGACACTCTTGGCCGTTGGATCCGACGTGTATGAATAGCGCTTCCCAACACGGCACTGGGTGATGGTCCAGTTACTTTTCTGAGTCAACACTTTAGGCTCTTAGAGTGAAGGTATTGAAATTCCACACCTCTTTTTGACTGTAAGTAGGGTCAAAAACCTTTGCACATCCAACAGATACAAAATAAGAGTCGAGTAGAGGAATGTTTTTGGCCTCATGGTGAGTTGCGTGGTGACTAGTTAAGGGGTTTTGTTGTTAACTGTTCACATTTCACATTAAATCTGTATATGCAGGTGCTTAGAAAATTATTTAGGACTGTCTTAAGTCATGGGTTTGTAGTGCTGTAGTCAAGAGCGCACATACCGAGACTAAGACATTACCGAGAACAAGACAAGATCAAGACCATGTGCATCAAAGGAAGATGATCACAAAGAACCTTGAGTCCACGTATCTTGGTGCATAGGCAGCTATTTCCCCTCGTTTCAAGCATTTGGGGCCTTCTTTTGTTTCTCTACCAAAATCAGATGTGGATTTGTCAGGTGAATGTGGCTTCTAAGTTGACTAAAATCACATGAAGACATTTAATAAGAGAGGCAGAGGCTGCAACTTGGGCGAAATAATCAATCTAGCAATTGGAAGTGAGTGGTTGTTGTGGTAAGCAAGGCACAGTCTGAAAGCCTGGCAGTGGGGGTCTCCAAAATCCAGAGTCCACTCAGTCCCAGACCAAGACAAGACCCAGTCAAAATGCCCTGCGAGTCCAGAATGAGACCCAGAACTGCAAAAAGTGGATCTGAAGACTAAGACCAAGGTCATGTGCTTCAACTCCACTATAGGTTTTCAAGAGTCCTAGTGAAAATGTATCAGTTCAATCATGTTGTAGTCAAATCCAGACAAACCAGGACGGTCAGGACCAAGACTTAACAAGGCAACAGGGCACCAAGACCAAGAAGACAAGACCAAGGGAGGGCTGAGTATCTATGAGACCAGACAAAGACCATCAGAAAGTGGTCTTGAGACGGGTCTGACGACCAAGACCAACCTCCAGTGCTACAACAATATGAATTTGATGAGCAAGCAAATATCTGCCATGACATTAAAAAAGACAACATTTCAAGCACTGCCACACTAACTTAACTAATAAATATTTTTGCCTGCAAGCTCACAGTGTCGCAATTCCTCCACCTTTTTGTTATTCATCCTCTTTGGACTCAGCACCTAGAACCATTTTTTTGGGATGTGCGTGTGCTTACCNNNCCCCCCCCCTTCATCCTTAATTCCATAACAAAATGTGCACAGAAGAACCAGCAGAATCTTTAATTTGCTTGGCTGAATTTGTTGCATTAGGAGGGTCCTTCGCCCCCAGAAGATGTTACGACTGCATGTGCACTGCACGTGACGAGCAAACTAACCACAATGCACTGCTCCACTCGTACTTGAGACGTGAGGAGAGCACCGTTGGACACAACACAAGGCGTCATAGCTTCACCTCAAACAATGAAAGGCTGATGTTCTGAGAGACGGTGAACCAAACGCCGGCCCGGGGCGAATTGAGAGCGCAGTCTGATGCGTCGCGGCAGCCAATACCTCAGTAAGTGGCTCTGAGTCCTCTTGTGCTGATGAGCCCTCCGCCGTTCATCAGATGCTGCTGATGATTACTTGTACCTTGTCATTGTTTCAGTGGAAACGGAGGAGAGGGTTTATCCTACGCCAAGGCACTTGCACCGGGTTGCCATAACAACCACACGGACCACAAAAGATTGGATTTGTGAGCTTTTGCAGTGGAGGAACATCTGATGGCGCACGCAGGAGGCCGATCATATTAACATGACAATTGTGACGCATCTCTTCATATTTCCCTTCAGTTGTTTGGCCCTTTGTTGAGGGTCCTCAGTTGAGAGAGATTCGGAATTTTCTCAAAGCGAAAAGAAAGAAAGGCCGTCGACGAGGAATGATGAGAAGAAGAACGATTTCAAGGTTCAGTCAGAGAAAAAGAATGTTAGATGGGAATAGAAAAAAAACGATTGCTGTGTTTTAATGCTAAATGATTGGTACCAGCTGAGGTATTTGAGGAAATCTAAAGTAACATGAATTTCATAATGATGGATTGTGATCTTTTACAAGGTTTATCAACTGAAAACATAAATAGAAGTCTACCTGTTTTAACTGTCCTAACTTTGACTTGTAGGTGTAGAATGAAGCCAGCAGAGGGCGGAGTGGGCCGCCCTACCCATAATGAAGCCACCACATTAGTACAATAACGCTGACATTTATGACTTTTACTTTGAATCCACCTTTTCTATCACTAAAAAACCCAACTACACTGACCTGAAGACATCTGCCATCATGATTTTCTATTCTAATTCTGTCATGACCGACCTTATGCCTCCTGTTGTGGAATAAAGGGCAGATCTATCATCAAATGTTCAAATGTACTCATTCAAAATAGTATAGTATAGTTTAAAAGTATATAGTTCGTGAATGATATGATGGTAATGGATGGTATGATACGATTACAAATGTCCATTTGTAATGTCCAAAAAAATGTCCATGGCAATGAGTCAGCCGTGGAGTTTGTGTTACACCTCTGCCCTCTGCAGGGGGCTTCAGAAACTCCAACATTGTGAGTTTCACTGGAAGGAAAATTACCAGATGCTGAGATTTGCATAAAAGGTCACATACATCTTTGGTTTCTAAATGTCACATATAAGGTCCATATAAGGTCCATAAAAGTCTCTAAAGAAATCTTAATACCCACAGACACATATTTCATTTAAAGATACAAGCTATAGACCAATGTATACACTTGTTTTTAATAAGTACTGTGTAAATAGTTATCATCATTGTATATAGTGATAGTAGTAGTATTGTAATAATAGTATAGATGAGATTCTTTTTCATTTTCATTTTTTTCAAGTTCAAGAGCAGAAAAACAATGACCTTAGCTCGCAACACCTTTCACCTCTTTAATCTGTGTGATGTTGATGCCAGAGCAGGAATAATTCCACAAGCGATTGCTATCATACAAATCATTCGAAACATCTACACAAGAATCCCTTTTATTACTCTGAACGTGTTCTTGACATACAAGCAGAGCCAGAAAGAAAAAAAGCTCCAGTGTTGTGCAACTCTCATTTGGTTCCTGATCCTCCACACAACAACGGCGTATTGCTTTTTCCAATGTAAATTCATAAACAATCTCAATCCCTCGGTGCTCAGGTTTCATAAGCACGCCGTTGAAGCATGCCGCCCCGCTGCTTCTCTTCTTTTTATGAGTCAAGTTTCTCTCTGATGTGACTGACAGGGTGTAATAAATGATATTTTAAATGAGCTTTTCTTGCTGTAGGACATCCCGCTGCCTGGATGCTGCCTGCACTGCCGACATTCCTCTGTGCTGTAAAACGATCCCTGCTGAAAGGAGACAGTAGAGGGTGAGACTTTACACTCACACAAAAAGAACAATCCCCACATAACCATGATAGTGCGCGTTGACTTTGAGGCTGTGTCTCAACTGCGATAAAATGATGATGAATATGTTGTAGTTTGACTTCATCCTTATATTAAACAATTCCCCTGCTTGCCTGGTTAATCTTTGATCAGCTTTGAGAATGTGTACAGGATGAAAAAGCGCACAGTCTCTCAGTAACCCCAACATGCTTCTTCCTGTTCACTCGTTCCTGTCATTAACTCCAGTGTTACATGTCTACAGTTTGCTTTTAATTTGTTATATATAATGAATTTCTGTACTTCAATTTTGTATTTTCTTTTTTCTTTCAGATTTTGTACATAATGTATTTCAATTTATTTCCACTTTTTCTAAATGTGTAGAAGTTATACTGTACCTCTATTTTTTTCTTCTCCATTTCTTTCTTTCTTTTCTCTCTACCCAATTTGTAGATAAACTTTTTACATAGGGGAGGTATTTCATAAGCCTATTTCGGCCTCCATCTCTTCTACGAAATTATTCACTTTTTACTAATCTCAATGGTTTGTATGTCCAATGTGCAAATAAACAAATAGACAAATTAACAAAAACTAAAGCTGATTAATTCTCATTTTAAAAAGTCAAGGTTGTCTCACATCCGGCCGCACACTGTTCACTTTTTTTTATAGTACTTTGAACTATGGTGGAGGCTGCCCTTTGGTTCTATGGTTATAAACTGTGACTCATTGATGACTGATTGGGATGCATTGATTCAATTCTAGGTCAATTCTAGATCAGAGCACTTACTGATGTGTAAAAGCGACAGTCTGCCCTTTACGTGGCTGATGTCAACATCTCTTTGTTCCACCTCTTTGTTCGTTATTGATACATTAATAGGTGAGCGAGTAGGTTTAATCACATGTCGACACACATATTGGCTGCAAATTTAGGAAGCTTCTCACATCCGCCATCACAATCAATGTGTGTTTGTTGAAAAACGTGTGATAAAAAGCTCTCTTTGGAGGCAAAGAATGTGTGTTAAATGCTGTGCACTTAAGTGCCCCCTTGGGAGGCAAAAGCACGAGCTTAAGTGCCCTCCTGGTTGGCAAAAAACACTGAACTGTCCTCTTGGCTGGTTAAAACATGATAAAATACCCTCTTGGGTGGCAAATACACACGCCTAAGTGCACTCTTGGGGGGCAAAAACACATGCTAAAGTGCCCCCCTGATTGGCAAAACACACTAACTGCCCTCCTGGCTGGTTAAAACATGATAAAATGCCATCTTCGGCTTGTGCTTAGACAACATGTGCTTAGGTGCCCTCATGGGTGGAAAATATACACTTAACTGCCCTCTTGGCTGGTTAAAACATGATGAAATGCACTCTTAAGAGGCAAAAATGTGTACTGAAGTGCCCTTCAGGTTGCCAAAACATACTAAACTGCCCTCTTTGCCCCTGCCCTTAAAAAAGTCTGTGCACACCACCGTTCACCATCAAACGTAGTGTCACTATCTGACACCATCCCTGAGACCAACATCTGTTTTTAATAACTGAATATGGTCTGATTTGGATAAACAAATACAAGAGATAAATTGGTGCATGTGTACAGTTTTGACCGCTTCACCCCGTATGAATAGTAACCATCGACTCTTGGGGGGGCTCTCAAAAACACATTTTGTAACACACTCATGCAGGTATCTTAAAGGACAGCAGGTGGAATATTTTCAGACATGGGCAGCGTCGGGTCAGATGCACAGAAAACAGGATCAAATCTCCTCAAATGCAGTTACCCGTGTGCGCAAATTCAATTTAAATTATTAAAAGAGCAGTAAAAGCCACTGCACACAAAGAGACGAGTAACATGAGAAAGGGCGTGGACCGAGCCGACCTTTGACTCTGTTGTAGTTACCAACCAAGCAATGAACTTGTAGCTTTATCTCCCTGTTGGTGTGGTTGAGTGATAGGATCGGCCGGAGGTGGTCGTCATTATGAAGACAAGCTGCATCTGTTTATGGGGTAAAAGGACAAGTGCTGTCCCATAACCACAACATCATCACAGAACTCAGGGTGAGGAGGTCAGCGTTGGTCCAGACTTCATGTCAAACTGTCGGTTGCATAAGACCATCAGCTTTTAAAGATATTGAGAAAATATTCCAAGACGCCCTATCATGGACTACCCACCAGTTGCTTCCACCTTATCTTGGTTATTCTACGATACGGCCAATAAACATCAGCCATCGGCAATCAGTTTTTTTAACCTTGTCAACCATAAACCCATGACTCTATTTTGTTTTTCGCTTTGTGCTGCGGTATTTTCACCTTCGCTATGGAGATTTTTTGTTTTTTTTGTTTTGAGTCCTCTCATGGTTGAGATTGACTGTGATTTCCAGTTGACCTACATTCTGTAGCTGCTTTCCCTACGGGATTCCTGCGATTTCTGCCTATAAGAGCGAGGTCAGGGACGGCTTGGGAAGAGGGCGGCCGTCACATAAACAGCAATTAGCGATCGCACAATAGAGGTCAAATCAAAGGCTTTAAAGGAACCTGTAGATCAAGTATCCGTGGCTCCTGGACCAGTAGCAACATGATCATGTCCGCATGTGATGCAGAATGGTCCCTTTCACATAATTATTCAGGGAGGGTTTTTTTTTTATGACCCAATTTGTTGTTTCGTTTGTCTAAAAGGCAGACCTTTGTGTCTGGCATGGAACATAAGCCAAGGAAGCACATTCAGATCCATCTACGCCACGTCCTTGTTATTCTTTAGTCAACTTCTAAGAGAACAGTGATAGGATCAACTGAAAGCAAGCAAAACCACTGAACGTAATTCTGAAACTGAAACGAGTCTTTATGCGGAATTAACACAATTGAAAAAGGCTGAAAATAGACACATTTACACCAGTATTGTGCTGCTCGACATCAGGTTGTGAAACTCCAGCATTTCGTTGTTACTGCTTCCGCTTGTATGTCCGATTGTCTTTCTTTTCTTTCATTACTATTATTATTTTGATGTTATATGGTCCTGTTGGGGATGTAGTTAGTTCATAAATGTTTTAAAAAGAAGTATTTCTATATTTGTGGGGGTTGGTGAGAAGATACTTCCTTTTCTATCCGGCTCAGCTGCATGACTTCTGTTCCCTATCGACCCGCCTGTGTCTCAATAATGCATCTATTGTTTAGGAAACACCATGCTGATGGTTTGTCATAACTCTGTCCCTCGCTTGAACCCAAAACGTATCCAGGCTCGATGGTTGTATTCATCCTTTGATCATCCAAGTTGCCTGCTCAGGAAACACACGCATCCCACCGTGCAGATGGCGGACACCTGCTGGTCAGCGTCTGTGTGGGGGTTCCCCTGAAAGTGGGCTTTTGACGCAGTAATAACCCTACTAATTAGCCACAGGAGGACAATGTGTTCTAATTGATGGTAGAAGACACCACAGCTCCAGGTGATCAATATGAAAAAAATGTGATTTGTCTACAATTGCCTCTTAACATTTCCACCACAATGTTGACTTTGAATTCTAATGATGTGTCACTGCTCATATTTTTCGCTTGTAAAAATTACAAATGAGAGAACACTCTTGTTGAGTTCAAGACTCGTCTCTATGTGCATATATTTAGATTGTACATTATATAGTTTAATTGTTACATTATATATCCTCATACGGTATATTCATAATGTATTGCATATGTCCATGTAAAGCACTTTGTAACCTTGTTTTGAAAAGTGCTCTACAAATAAATTTTACTATTATTATTTATTTTTATTATTGGCGGTAAGTCAAATATTTTAAGTCTCATATTTTTCCCAAATACCCTAATGAATAAAACAGAATAGAACAGAATAGTCTTTATTATCTCACAATGGGGAAATGACAGTGTTCCGGTAGCATAATCACACAGAAGAGCAATACACAGAAGGAAGGACATATGAATTACAGAAAATAAGAAATAAATAGGCCTAAGTTTTAAAAAAAGAAATAGATAGATAGATAGATAGATGGATATACTTTATTGATCCCAAGTTGGGAAATGTTTGCGTAGCAGCAGCATTACACACAGAGACAATGACCTAAACCTATTAAGCAATATACATAAATCTAAAGATAAAGATATATACATGGAAATATACATGAATGTAAAAGATGTACAAAATGTACAAATATTCAGTATATACATTAATGAAAAAATGTATAAATAGGCAGTATTACAAATAAACAGTAGTGACGGTATCAACTGTAGTGCAAAATAAAATAAGATAAGAGTATAAAAATAAAGTATAAGGTGCAGTTGAACAGAAAAGAAAGAAAGAAACTACATGGCAAAGTATTAAAAAAGATAAATCATAGAATTATAATTGTGTTTTACTTCATGACAAGATGAAGCAGGGGAAGTTGAAGTTTCAGCGGCGTTGACGTGTCGCAGTGTCCCCTCCCTGCCGGCAGGGGGCAGCACGGGCCTCCCGCTGCGCCCGCGTCAACCTGCGAGCGCTCCACTTAAAGACACCTCGGAGGCGGAGGAGGCGAAGAAGAGGCGAGGCTAACCCTCCGCTCAGCAGCTAGCTGCTCAGTACTCCCAGCTTTGCTCCCTCCGCGGCTATGATTGACAGAGTCAGCGGAGCTTCACACGGGCATGTCCTCCTCTCCCTCGCTGGCTTGTTCTCCTAACAGAAGCGGCTGCAGCATGGCGGCTCCGGACGGCGCCCACAGTCACCGCCACTCGCCCACCAGAACCAGAACCCCGTGTGTCGGATTACTGAGGATGTTATTTATTGCTTTTATTCACACGACGCGGGCGAATAAACAAGGTTTGTCAACTTTAGCTTCGGCTACGTTAGCTAGCTAGCTAGCTAGCTGGCTGGCTAGCTGGCGCTAACTTCCGCGGACGTTGTTGTGCGGGGAGCGGGTTTGACGGCTCCCCCCCCCCCTCCGCGGGCCAACGGAACCACGGCTAG
>CAESWR010000153.1:700203-725880 GCA_903171835.1 Mullus surmuletus | reverse complement strand
GAGAAACAAACTGTCTGAAAGAAAGCAAAAAAAAAAAGTGCCTGTGAGCTTCCCCTCGCAGCCACAATCTGCACCAAAATGCTAAAGTTAGTGTGTGGCTGTAATGTTTTCGTAACGCTGTGCCTTGAAGGTCAGTGGTTGCGAGTGCTGCAATGTCGGCTCAGAGCGTGTCGGCTCCTCTGAGAAAGTCCTAATCTGTATTTTTTGTTTTCTTTATTCCCGCAGATAATTCCACCAGGAGGAAACACATCTTTCGACGTGGTGTTTCTAGCCCGAGTAGTTGGGAACGTAGAAAACACTTTATTTATTAATACATCACATCATGGAGTGTTTACATACCAGGTACGGCGGCACGCTGACAATCTTTGTAGAACCAGCAGATGACCGTGGGAGTTAATTCTGCCTTTTTTTTTGTTTGTTTCTGTTTGAAGGTTTTTGGGGTCGGCATCCCAAACCCCTACAGACTCCGTCCCTTCATAGGGGCCCGGGTCCCAGTAAACAGCAGCTTCTCGCCTCTCATAAACATCCACAACCCCTACAGTGAACCCCTGCAGGCGAGTTGGATCCACAAACATCTCTGATGGTCAAATTCAAACATGTCCTCTCTGTTCAACTGTTTTTTCTTTTTTTTTTATCGTATGGACATTGCTTTTTTGGTGGCACACTCCAGGTGGTCGAGATGTACTCGAGTGGCGGGGATCTGCATCTAGAGCTTCCCACGGGTCAACAGGGAGGCACTGGAAAATTATGGGTTAGTGTCGCGTGTCCAGTTCTGCTGTCTATCTTTTATTTTATTTTGACAGATTTTTTTGAGGAAGTTGAGAGCGCCTTCTCCAGTATGTGAAAGTCTATCTAGTCTATCTCATTTCTGAGTTCCTGGGGAGGTTTTTTTGTCCAGACCACTTTTTATTTTAAAGCCATTTCGACTGCAGAAAAAATAAGAATACCTCAAATTCAATGTTGCTGCTAGTCATTGACCCATCTGAGACTATGATAATAATAATAATAAAAATATCCTCCTTGAATTGCATTTCATGGAAATTATTTGAGTTATTGTTTTTTTTTTTTGATTAAGTACTGTGGAATAACATGAAGATACTGTTATTTAGAGGGTTAAAATCCCCCCCAAATTATTAATACTTCATGTATATATCTCAGGCTGAAGTTGATTAAAAAGATTGACTCATTGAAAGTGGATTTCTTTTTAAATGTGTTATTTTTACAGTAGTTTTTAGGGAGGGGACGTTTTTCATCCTGAGGAATGATTGAGAAAGTTTTTTTTAAGTGAAGGGTGAAAATATGACTTTTAAGCTGTTATGTCTTTTTTTTATACTGTGTACTAGTAATAATGGGTTGGGTGTTTATTTATAGTTTTATATTTATGTAGTTGATGTATTTTATGTTTACTTGTGATGATATTTCTTCTCTGTGCCATATGCACTATATCCTTTGCTGTGACAGTTTTGAATGGAAGAAAGTTTTCTCTTGTATTCCAGGAGATTCCTCCTTTTGAGACGAAGGGGGTGATGAGAGCCAGCTTCTCATCCAGAGACGTCGACAACCACACAGCTTTCATCAGGATCAAAACCAATGCCCCCAATGAGGACCAGTTCATCATCTTGCCTGTCGAGGTGGAGGTCACGTCAGGTAGGCTCTTGTGAATGCTCATCAGATGGAAGTTTCCTTTTCAGCCCTTTTTTTAAATGTGTGTTTTGTGTTCATTCCACGCAGCACCTGGCATATACTCTTCCACAGAGATGCTCGACTTTGGTATGCTGCGGTCTCAAGGTATGCAAAGGCACAAAAGCATCAATTTTGTTGTTTTTTTTAGCCGCCTTTCTTCCTCCGCATTCATTCTCTCTCCTTTGATTATTTTATTTTTACAGATCGCCCCAAACAGCTCAATTTACATCTTTTAAATTCAGGAACCAAAGATGTTCCAATAACAGTAGGTATCCATTTGAACCCAAAGATTTACGTTGACGTTTTAATCCTCATTTCAACCGACTGGTTTTGTGCTTGCAGAGTGTACGGACAACGCCATCGAACGAAGCCGTCACAATAGATTTCAAAGCAGTCACACTAAAAGCTGGAGAGAGCAGATACACCAAAGTCGCAAGTATTAGTTTTGACGGTGAGTAACAAGAGCGCTTGTTGGTATTTTATCTTTCCTCAAGGCCATTTGAAAACATGTGACTTTTAAGTGAGGCCAAATATCAGAGGGAAAACAAGAAGACTTCTGCCATGAAGAACTCGTAAATTTTAAGTTCACCCTTGGCTAAACTTGTTGAGCCACCCCTCTGTGGGCTGAGACACAGACCTGAACGGGGGGAAAAAAAACGTGTTGAGGAAGTGCTGTCTGATGCACCATTTCCACCGCAAC
This sequence comes from Mullus surmuletus, assembly GCA_903171835.1. NCBI lineage: Eukaryota > Metazoa > Chordata > Actinopteri > Syngnathiformes > Mullidae > Mullus > Mullus surmuletus. The sequence goes on along the minus strand of CAESWR010000153.1, from coordinate 723,497 downwards.
TTTGAGAAGGGAACTGCCGTGCAAACAGTGCATGAAGTTCCTCTGCCAAGCCTCCACCGGCAGACACATTAAAAGTTTAGCAACACGCATTGACAGGTTATCACCAGTCATTTGGAAACTCTTCAGCCTAAAGAGCTTTAAATGATGTCTTAACCTTACAGATTTCTAACTGTTTTTATTGCACAACTTCCGCGTGCAAGGCCTTGCATCCTTTTTTTTCTCTTCATCATTCTTATCTGCTCCTATTATATTTTTCTCTGCAGCTTCAAAAGCGAGAAGACCATATCAGTTCTTTGGTAAAATAACCGTTAAAGCGAAAGAAAAGAGCTACTCCAAGCTTGAAATCCCATACCAGGCGGAGGTTTTAGAAGGGTGAGTGGTTCTGAAGTTGCATGTTTAAAAGCCCGGTCTCTTAAAATGTACAGACACTAGAAAATGTAAATAGAACCAGAATGTGATTATTTCTTAAAGGTCACCTTCCGAGCAAAATTCATTTTCTGAAGGTTTTCTAACATAAGTATGAGGTCCAAAAATGAAAAAAATCTGTCACTTCATTTACTTGATTTCTCAATTTTTTGCCCATGTGTGCTGAAACGAGCGGATCTGAGAGTTGGAAACTTGTGATTTGAAAGTCACTGGCCACTCGCCCCAGCTGTAGTGGAGGCTTCATGCCGACCAGCCCCCGAGATAAGATGAGCCTTACTATTAGCGGGAGCTAGCGTTAGCTAAATGGTAGTAACTGAAACTACACACATGAACAAAATAAGAGATTTAGAAAAAAATTAACCAACCATTCTGAAACGTCAGAATCTGAACATGTTCAGGAACGGGAACCTCTACTTCTGTGTACGATTCTGTTTCAGTTAGGTTGAACGATGGTGTTTCTGCCGTAAAAAACTGAGTATTCTACACTAAGAACGTACACCAGCGAAAGCTGCATCCTCTGCCCAATCGGAGCGTGGGGTGGGCGTGGCCACACACAGCTCATTGACATTTAAAGGTACAGGCACAGAAACAGCCCGTTCTCAGGAGAGAGCCCCTTTTAGACTGGCTGAAATTAAGTACCAAAGCTGAATTTGAGGGAAAACACTTTTAGATTAATGTTTTTGGGCCTTTGGCAACTAAAATAAATTGTGTCAAATACCCCATAGAAGGTGACCTTTAAACATTTTGAAACCTCATATGAATAAAAACGTTTCTAATATTTTTATATGCTTTTTTTTTTGTTGCTTTTTTGCTATTTTGTTATTACATTTAGGGTTTTAACATTTTGGAAATTATCATTCTTTTTTTGTTTACATTTTATAACATGTCCTGACGTTTTCAGAATTGTGGTTGCATTATAAGGGTGGGTAGATTGTTTTGTTGTTTGTTAAGTTTTTTTAAAAGTTTCTCCGTCCTTTTTTTTTTTTCTTTTGGCAGCTATTTGGGCTTTGACCACACAGCCACCTTGTTCCATATCAGAGACAGCCCAGTCGACCCAGTGGACAGACCCATCTTCCTCACGAATGTCTTCAACTTTGCCATCCGAATCCACAATGTGTCGCTGCCTGAAGAGGCCAAAACCATGTTTAATGTGAGTGTGGAGACCTTTATTTTTTCATTTGTCAGTCTCACTGTGGAAAAGTCTGTTTTACAGCTGGATTCTGTTTTGGTTTGTTTCGTTTTTCTTAGGTACAAAACCTCAGCGCGCCCATTCTCATCCCCCCGCACGAGTCGCGCTACATCTTCTCCCTCCTTTTCCGGCCAGTTCGACCCTCCATTCACATCGACAGCAACATCCTGCTCATCACAAACGCCTCAAAATTCCACCTGCCCGTTCGGGCCTACACCGGCTTCTTGGAGGTACGCGCTTTATCCACCGCTGACTGGGCACCACACACCGCAGACACTTCATCATGGTGATGGGTTGATGAATGCTTGTTGTGGTAAAGATGCATTTGTCTCCGCAGCCGGTGGTCCTGCCCCCAAGTCTGAAGGAGAACATGCTGGACTTTGGCGTTCGCAGCGCAACGGACACCAGCAGCATCATATTTGTGGTGGTGAACAGTAACCCTATAGAGGTGAGAATGATGCCACACACCGCAGTTTTGACATCGGCTGTCCTGCGAGCAGCGTGTTGTGTAAGAAGTGTTTGCACGGTCTTTTAGAAAATGCCGAACACGGGTTAATATTTATCATGTTGCAACGGCGGCCTTAAAGCTAATATATTCTTTTCTGCTACGATGAAGTTAAGCAATGTCTGGTCGTGTGTCGCTTATAGAAAGGACAAAAAGTCTCACTGCATGTTTTTGTGTGTGTGTGTGTGTTTGTCCGTCCTCTAGCTGGAGATCAAGTCCTGGCTGGTCACAGGAGACAGTCTCTCCATGGAGCTGCTGAGGACGGAGAGGGGGAACTCCACGGTGGCTCTGAGTCGCCTACGAGAGCTGCAGAATACTTCAGCTTCCCAACACAAAACGGTATGAAACCCACGGCAGGTCTCTGCCCCGTGCTCCTGTCTTGGGTGAGACTTTGCAGAACAAAAAATCCATGAAAAGCAAGTCTGCTGTCGACCAATTAGGGAGGAAAATGGGGAAGATTCATGTTCAATTTCAGTCTGCTGTCGACCGAACAGGGAGGAAAATGGGGAAGATGTTCAATTTCAGTCGTAACCGACGTCGCAACTGCTGAACAAAAGCTTACCGGCCGGCCGGAAACATGACAGCGTCGGCTCCGGAATGATTTGCCGATCTGAACTGCTCTTTAGGAGAGGATTCAAATCCTGCTCCCATGTACAGGTGCATCCCAATAAATGACAATATCGTGGAAGTTCATTCCCAGTAGTCCAAAGTCCCCAACCATGTTTTGGGTGCATATAGATGGAAATACTTTTCAGAGGTCAACATTTCCATATTAAAAATACTTTTTAAGATTCGTCTTTTGTAAAATAAAATTTTTTTGAGACTGAATTTTACGTCTCCATTAAATGTAATCCGTAATCATTATAACAAGAAATTAAATAAATGAAGACATGAACTGTTCCATTCTGTGTGTATTAGATCAATATGATATATTAGTTTCACTTTTTGTATTGAATTACTTAACATACAGACATAAACACATTTTTCAATGATATTCTAATTTATTGAGATGCACTTGTATGTTGGCTGGAGCCGTGTGCTTTGGATGTAACACAGATTGGACATTCAATTTGTATTCATGATTTATTTTTATCAGTACAGATGTTTTTATCCAGGGACATGTTCAAACCAGCTAGGAATGCTACGTTTGAAGACTTTCTTGCCACAATTATTGTCAAAGAAATAATCACAACACCATAATGTGTACAGTGAATCACACAAGCACTCCTTGTAGGTCTTTTATGTGTCTTTTGATGCCAATGTGACGTAAATAACATAATAACTAAGTAATGTAGCCAGAAAGTGCATGATAAATCAACAATGATCCCATAATTAAACAAAAATGGCCTCTGTAAACTATAAAAATTGTCATAAACTGTGCTTAGGAAGCTTTACGATTAGAGTTATCTGGAACATCCCTATTGCCAGCTAACAACCTCTAAGTAGTGGCGCATGTATATGTCATGCTGGATCACAATTAGAGACGTAAGAGGGCATCACATGGGTGTTGTGGGAAGGCAACTCGGCAGCAGCAGAGACCAACCGCACAGCGATGCGGGTTTTCATCACAATTTATCAGTTTAATTAGAGGACTGGTTTTACTCTGTGTGACTGGGAGGCTTTTAGTGTAGGTTCACTGGAAGGCTAAAGCGACGGGGGTTAAAGGGGAGGTCACGGAGGAGCGCTGCATGATAGTAGCGAAATGGAGCAGACGTATAAACAAAGCGATGACCTCAGGTTGATTAGCTTCCTCCTGTGTTTTCTCTTTTCCTTTTCCCTCTCCCCTCCCAACAAAAGTCAATATTTACTCAGAGTGAGGTGAACACGTGGAGTCTGAGCAAGTTTTTCATGTTTATACTTTTACTGTTACGCTGCTAATGCATTTGTGGGAAGATTTTAAACTTTTTTTAAGAATTGAAACTAGCAGGTTTATGACATTTATCAACAGACAAAATCTGAACATCTAAAAGGCAAGACAGCTTTACTTTCCCAGGGCACGTTTGCCGAAAACAACTGATTATTACAAAAAACCAAGTACAGAAAAGTGGAAAGAGAGAAAGAAATGTATATAAAAAAACAAATCCAGTGCAAATAAAAGATACAAATTCAAGTCAATGCATATAATAACACACAATTGTAGTGCAGTATAAATTGTCCATTTTTTTGTTAACAAGATGCATCTTCTACTGTTGTTGCACCATCCAACTTTATTCATAGTAATGGATGCTGCTCGGAGAACCGAGGAGGATCGGGTTTTGTCACCTTGAAAGCGCCTGAATTTTATTGGCTCTGAACCCTGACCCCTGCTACTCTGGCCAATTAAAAGAGAACTTTGAGTGCATGTCAGCATCACTATCAGATGTGAAAACTTATCTCGAAAAAATCCATCAAGATTGCAGAGCTGAGGAGTGCAAAAAAATGCATAAAAGCACTTAAGATTCCGACTTGACACTTCACAGGTTGTTTTGCTTTCTCTTCCCTCTACAAAGGTGATATTAGCGTCGGGCTATTACGCAGCCTTCCGAGTGACACTAGTGGCCAAAGCACTGGAGGGGACGTACGACGGAGCCATACACATCACCACAGACTATGAGGTTTGAACAGACGGCTTCTGGGGAGGCTCTGTCTCGCCTTTCAGTCCAGCACTGACACCCAGTTGTTTTTCCTCCTCAGATATTAACCATCCCAGTGAAAGCACTCATCGCAGTGGGGACGTTAAACAGCTCTCCCAAACACATCATCCTGCCACCGTCGTTCCCAGTAAGTCACGTCGAGGGTTAATCACGCATTCGTTTCTCTTGTTTTTATTTTTTTATTTTTAAATGCATCTGAAGTTACAAGATGTCTGAGGGACTGTTCATGGGGTTGAAATTGAAATGATCACATCTTATAAATACTCGTGAATTCCGATTGATGACAACCTGTCCTTTAAATTGCACATCGATAAACTTGTTTCTAAGATGAAACTGTAATTGTTTTTTTTTTTTTAAATAAATCCGAAAACATTTGATAACCACAACCTTTTCTTGCCGAGGACTTGAAATTGGCACATCTTGTAAGTCTGGGGGAATTCAAGACAATTATAAAAGACAGAGAAATAAGCTCCGTTGGATCTTCTGATTGGACTATGTTATCCTGAATCCCACTCTTGTTTTTCTGTAGCCTGTGACCGTATTGTAATTGTGTTTTGCTGTAACCACTCTGTCTTTCTTGTGCTGCCGTCTTGGCCAGGTCACTTTTGAAAAAGAGGTTTTAAATGTCAATTTTTACCTGGTTAAATAAAGGATATTGATTGATTTCTTTTTTGAATGCCCTCAGGGGAAAGTCGTCCATCAAAGCTTCAGCATCCAGAGCTCCTTCACGCAGAAAGTCAGGCTGCAGCAGATCCGTTCACTGACAGAAGACATACGTTTCTTTTACAAGCGCCTCCGTAACAACAAAGACGAGCTGGAGCCTCGGCGGAAATCCAAGGTAGGCCCTCAGAGTGGCGGAGCAGAGCGGGGCTGTTTTTTTTTTTTTTTATTCATTTGCCAGATGTAAACATGTTTTCTTTTTTCTTTTTTCTTTTTTGGTTTCTTTCAGGTAGCAAATATTTATTTTGACGCCAGCTTGCAGTGTGGTGATCACTGTTATGTGGGGCTGCCATTTGTGCTTAAATGTAAGTGTTGCTCATATTGTAGCTTTTCCCAGGTCAGCGTTGGGTGGCAGCTCACGCGTGTATCTCCCGTTTTTGTCGTTCTTTTGTCACAGCCGAGTCGAAGCCTCACGGCCTGGTGTTGCAGGAGGACATTTGGGATGCTGATGTGGATCTTCACCAGAAGCTCCTCAGAAGATGGAGAGAGTTAAAAGAGCAATCGGGGCACAAGTAAGCATGTTACAGTGTTATCGGTAATGTTTGGGCTTCTCTGTTAAAGCCACAGTCTACGATTTGTCCCATCATGTATCAAAATTGTTACTTTGTTGGTGTTTATGGCTCCGAAGAATGTCTTACGGCACTGGGATCCCACAAAAAAAGCACTTTCACGCATTGTTTCATAAGTTGGGAGATGCAGGAGAGGCGGGAGATGAGAGGTTCCTTTTACCTTAAATATTAAGTAGAGGACACTTTTGAGCCATAAACACCTTCAACCTGAAGATAAACTTTCATCCGACACGTTGTAGAGGTGCAGCTGTGAATGGGTAGCTCCATTTTGATGGGTTTTGCATACAGAATGCCACAGATTTGTGTTTCTTCTTTGCTTCCTGAAGTGTGGAAGCCGTCTTTGAAGTCAACACAGACCTTCAGAAAAACGTGCAGGCGAAAATCACAGCACAGCTGACCTGGCCCTCTTTGGTCAACTCGTCACAACGCATCACGTTCCCCCTGACCAACACAAACAGCTCCTCTGTGAGTGGCAGATAATCAGTCTCTTGTGGGCTCAAACACACACACACGTGCACACACACAGTGGAATGTTTATAGGTGTCGCTGGAGTTGTGAGCTTGTGCATCCCTGTGAGCAGGATGAGGAGGTCACGCTGCAGAATCCCGCCGATGTCCCTGTCTACGTCCAAGTGCTGCCGCTGGCGCTGCTCCCCAACCCCTCAGTGTTTTCTGGAAAGCTGGCTGACAGGTGGAGACCCTTTTTAAGAAAAAGAAAACTGTCTTCTAGTCATCTTATACAATATACAGTATTTTATTTTATTTTTTCAGTTTTTACAATCTTAAAATCAGTTTTTACTTGGTGTTGGGGGTGTGCCAATATAACTTGTTAACTTCCGATACAATACCAATATGATATCAGGACGAATCATAGATACTTTTATTACTTATTTTGTGTTATGGAATGTTAGAAAAGAATTGATCAAGTGATATTACTCAAGCAGAGAACAATAGTCAGCTACAGTAGGTATGAGAAAAACTGACCCATTTATTATTCACCAATGGCTTGCACACATTTTAACCTTAAACACAAGAATATTCTACTCAGAAATGCTGGAGTGGAGTCTAGAATGGACTGCTTGTATCAGAGTGCTTATATAGGAGATTTTAGCTGCAGGCCGATATAATCCGATACTCGTTACCAATATCGGATCAGGACACCCCTACTTAGTGTTTAATATTTTGCAAGCTTTGATTTTTAATTTCCATTTTTTTATTGTCTGTATTTTAAACTCGCAAACGACTGCAAATAAAGCATGTGTGTTTGTTTTTTGTTTCCCAGGTTGCCTTTAGGAAATTTGTCCAACATCAACATTGACACAAACACCTTAGAGTTCCAGGTGCACAGAAATCAGGTGAGTGCCTGATGAGCAAACTCCCCATCGCCCAAGAGAACCGAGAGCTGCGTTCCTGATCACTCTTGTCCTCGGGCCCTTTGTCTGTTCCCGGCAGACATCTTTAATGAGGAGCAGCTCGGGGTTCGTGGAGGGATCCACCAGACCCTTCGTGTACAACCTGCTCCTGCTGCCTGGAGAAGTCAAATCCTTCAGTGTGAGGTTCACTCCTGTCAGCAACCACACCGTCTCCTCCCTCCTCATCGTCAGGTAAACCTGGCTCATTCATGCTGCAAACTCAGCCGCACAGATGTTGTCTCTCTCCTCTATAATCGTTTTGTGTCTCTTCAGGAATAATCTGACCGTGATTGACACAATCATACTTCATGGACGAGGCGCGACGGAGAGCCTGAAAGTTGCAGGGAAGCCTCCGGGACAAGGCAGCTCGCTCAGATTCAAAATGACTGAAGCTCTGCTGAAAGAATGCACAGACAGTGAGTTTGTTTTCCTTGTTTTATTTATGCTGCGCCAATCCATCACGGCTATCTGCAGACACTTTAGGGCAGGACTAGACCACGCTCTCATATACACTCCTCAAAATAAGTTTGGAAATGTTACTTTAATCAATCATTTCTTGGGGGGCGTTACCCACACATTTAGGTGTGTTGCTTGATTCCTGAATGCACGATCCTTACAAGTTGTACCTCATTGTAAAGTTGACTAATCAGGCTTTCCAACGGTATAAAATACCACACCATTTGGTATTATTAAAAGGGAGAAATGATTGACTGAAATAACATTTTAGAAATGTCTTTGAGGGATTTTGGCACGTTTTGTGGGGGCGTTACCCACATGTTTAACTGTATTGCTCATTCCATGAATGCACGATCCTTACAAGTTGTACCTTGTTGTAAAGGTGACAAATCAGGCTTTCCAACGGTATCCAATACATCACCAATTGGTATTAGTAATGGGGATTAATGATTGACTGAAATAAGATTTCCAAACTTTTTTTGAGGAGTTTATTTGTATGTTGACCCAACAAATCACCAAGCAGCGAGCACCTGGAGAGAGAAACTACAGAGCAGAACCACGGATATGGGTGGCCATCAGCCTCGGCCGGTTGGGTTGAGAGGGAGTAGGAGAGTGGGAGAAAAACAGCCAGGGAAGAGAGGTAACTTAGAATCGAGTGGAACCTCCATCACAGGCTTCTTTAATGGTTGTCTATCTTGATGTGTCTCATGTGCCTCCATGTTTCATGTTCTATCCCTGCACAGTTGTGTTAGTCTGGATCCGTTGTTGGGGACGTTGGGTGATAATTGTAGCGATTTGTCAGTTATCCCCAGGCCCTGCTACACAGAACAGGTCTACAACGAGAGTAACCCCTTTTAACGGAAGAAACCCAGAGCAGGACCACAGCTCAGTGTTTGCATCCGTCTACCTCGACTGATTGGGTTGAGAGAGAGAGACTGAGTAAAGCAGCAGCGGAGGAATACGTCTGTTTGGCCATAAGAGCCATCAGAATGAAGATAGCAATCGCAGTGTTAAAGTCACCTCTTTCTGCACTGGAAACATTTTCAAAAGACGTCAATGCACAATCTGTACGTTTGTAGCAAGCGCCACAGTCAGTCAAAATGGACAGACATGAGATAAAAGGTTGGACTTGCTTTGGAATGAACTGACATGCTACTCTTGTTCCAAACCATCAGACATGCAGTGGCAACATGCATTGGAACATTTTCATTTGCAACATTCTCTTTAGCGCGGGAATCAAACACAAAGTTGAAAGGGTCGAAGGTTTTTTCCATTAAAGGGAGTTTTCCTATCCTAAAGTGCCAAGAGATAAGCGTTTTTGAATTAGCTCTCTATAAACAAGCTCGGAGTTGAGTTGATCTCTGCAGACACGAAGCTCATGCAAGCCCGTCTTGTTTCTTCCAGAGATAAAAGTCAAGGAGCCAAACTTCACTCTCAAGCGGACGTTCCGCGTGGAGAACACGGGTTTGCTCCCCATCACCATCCGCTCGGCGGAGATCAATGGGCTGCCGTGCGAAGGATACGGATTCAAAGTTCTCAACTGTCAAGAATTTGCACTCAAGCCAAACGCTTCGAAAGACCTCATCATACTGTGAGTCGCCCAGCTGCTGCGCGCCGCTTCTCGGCAGACCGGCAAGAGAATATGAGCGCTGCATGGCAAACTGTGTGTGTGTGTGTGTGTGTCTGTGTGTGTGTGTGTTCTCCCCGTAAGCCACAAGCTCTATTAATACTCGTCTTCAACCTCTGCGGCTGAGTGAGTCTTCAGTGAGAGGATGAATTGGCTCTCTGTCTGCCCGATTGCTCGCTCCCCTCAGGTTTTATTTTTTCCCCCCGTCGCTGTAAAGATCGAGTCAGCCCTCAAACTGCGTGGCAGGGTCCATATTCCGGTGCTGTTTGTATAAGAAAAAGGACAGAAAATCCGAATCCAGGATCCTAAATAATAGTGAGAGCGTTCAGCATTCTAGCTAATCCATACACCAAGATTCTCTTGTTGCCATCATGAGTTATATAACTCGACTCAACAGACCAGTTATGCTTTTATCAGTGAAACAGCTTTAGAAATACCGACTTGTAATCTCAGGTGAATCAATAGTTGGCTGTGTTTTTCCATAACGACAGGACCCACAGCGTTGTAACCAAGGAGAACTGCTTATAAAAGGGTGTTTTCTGGAAGCTCTTGACTCATGATGGCTCCTCTCTTGGGAGCAGCACCACTAACAGGTCTCACTCACAGGCTGGAAATAAAGTTTCAATCTAAAAGTCATTTCATCCTCATCAAACTACGATTGCTGGAGAAGCAGAGATGACTGTTCTCGTCAGAATTTTTTAAAGAAAAAAATGTGACTAATGTGTGCAGACATTGCCCATAGAAGCCAGCGCAGTGGAATATACACACACATTATTTTCTATTATTTCCAACAATTTTGATTAACCCTTAAGAGTTTATCTAGAGTAGAGTAGTATCTTTCAGGCTGAAGCTGATAAACAAAACTGACTACTTTAAAGTTGGAAAAAATATCATGTGATAGAGTGTTTGCTATGAAAATCTGTCACTGCAGAAAAAATATGAACACCTCAAATTCAACATTGCTGCTAATCATTGACCCATCTGAGGATCTGATAAAAATAATAATAATAATAATGAAATCCTCCTTGTATTGCATTTTATGGAAATTATTTGAGTTTTTGTATTTTTCTTAATTAAAATACTGTGGAGTTACATAAACAAACTGGCAGGGGGGTTAAGACAGGGTTAAAATCCCCCCAAATGATTAATCTTTGATATATATATATGTATACATATTTCAGTCTGAAGTTGAGAGATTGACTCATTTAAAGCATAAACAAATATTAATGTGTGTTATTTTTACAGCAGTTTTTAGGGAGGGGACATTTTTCATAGTGAGGGACGATTGATGTTTAGTTTTTTTAAGGAACTCTAAAGAGTTAAATGTGCAGGCTCGGTGTTGGATTCTGTGACTGTTATGTTGCGCTCGCAGAGTGTGATGGTTATGGAGGCTGCCCAATTTGCTTTGAACAACAGTTGCTACACGTCGTCCATGTATCACAGACATAAACATACGACCCATTAACAACATACAGAGGAAGACCGACCAGGGACCAGAGAGTGACTTCATACCCTGAAAATAAGCACCAGAATAAGTTAGTTTAGAGACCACTGAGCAGAGGAGCTCATCAACAACAAAGTGACTTATTACATGATAACTCAGTAAAAGCAAGACAGCATAAAAACAGTGCAGAACAGGTTTTGACAGTGTGTGTGCGCGTGTGCCTGTGTGAGAGAGAGTTGATGAGTTTTCAAGGCCACTCGGCAGCAGAACATGGCGAGTGAGCGAGTATGCAAATGGAAACACTTGCAAAGTCTCCCCAGCCGTGTTTGACCTCGTTACGCAGTGTTCAGCGTCCTGAAAAAGACGTCTTTTTGATTGCGGTTTGACGGCTCGGTGACATCTGAAAGAATAGGGCACACAAAACCATACCCAGCTGGTTTTGAACGCGTGGATCAAAGCTCGCTAAATTTCAACCCGCCAGCAATGATTGGACGGTTTCCAGCATAGATAGTTTGACTTCGCTGGAGAATATCGAGTGAAAGTGTTTGGACTGAAACTCACAGTTCCTACGAACAGGTCCTTCTCACTCAACCTGTTCTGCAATTATATTTTTTTAAATCCGAATAAGTGTTACGTATTTTAATTTAATTAAATTTTATTTTATTTTATTTATTTATTTATAATACCTTTTATTTTATTTCCTTTTATTCATTCATATTTTTGATACATTCTATTTTATTTGATGGTGCCTTTCAGGTCACCCAAGGTCACCTTATAGTGAAAAATCAATGAGCATGCATTAAAAACAGCATGCTTTAAAATACAATTAAGAGGAGAGAAAAAAGACCAAAAAAACAACCCAATTAGAAACATTACAAAGAACCAGGAACACAAAACCAGGAAAACCAGGGTCAATTGGATTGAATTATTTTTTACCTCATCCTTCCCAAACAAAAGCAGCCAGGGTAAACGCCCCACTTTTGCAGTATGTGAGTAATGTTTGATTTTAAAAATGACCTCACACAGATAAAATGAAACACGCAGCTGTCTTTTTAAAAACTGGTTTTGTAGCCCGGCTGTCCTCGGCCAGGTTCGCTGTAACAATGGTGATCGTTAGTCATCTGCCGCTTCTGTAAACCAACAAATGCAGGTGACACAGATTCCCAAATCACCACACCTTCCCAGCAGCCGCCCCTTGCCAGCTGACCTCCAACTGTGAAGCGTTTCAGTGGTTTTTTTTGTGCGGATCAGGGACACAAACCTTCCTCTGCTCCCCCTCCAGGTTTACACCGGACTTCACCACGTCTCGAGTGATCCGGGAGCTGAAGTTGGTGACATGTGGAGGCTCTGAGTTTGTATTTGTCCTGAACGCCTCCTTGCCCTACCACATGTTGGCCACCTGCGCAGAGACGCTGCCGCGGCCCAGCTGGGAGCTGGAGCTTTACATCATTGTGTCGCTCATCATGAGGTGAGTGCAACAGCGACCCCTGCTGACCGCTTTGCTCGGTTGCTGCTTCATTTCCAACCCTGTCTGTGCTTTCTTTTTTTCCCCCCAGTTCCATGTTTCTGCTGGTGATCGCCACCGCCTACCTGGAGGCTCAGAGCATCTGGGAGCCCTTCAAGAGACGCGTGTCTGTGGAGTCCAACTCCACCCTGGAGACGGGGAGGCCGTTTAATCTCAGGGACATTGTGCAACTACACAGTGATTCAAAGTGAGTGTGGCCGACATAAGAGTTAGGGGTGTCCCAACACAACTTTTTCACTTCTGACATAACACCGATACTGCAGCCTCGAGTATTGGCCGATACCGATTGATCCTATACGATATCAGCACCAATCATACATACTTTTATGACTTATTTTGTAGTATGGAATGTTGGAAAAGGTTTGATCAAGTGATATTACTCAAACAGAGACCAATAGTCAGCAACAGTAGCTATGAGAAGAACTGACCCATTTATTATTAACCAATGGCTTACATATAGAAGTGCTGAAGCTTACAGTATTCCGGTGATTTTAGATGCAGGCCGATACAATTTGATCCTTTTTTTTTTGCATATCCAATATCAATATCAGATCGGGACACCCCTAGTGAGACCCAAAGCCATCCCGTTTCAGGCTCGGGGAGGATTGCTCGTTTTCAGGCCAACCAGGGGCTCCACACTCTTGCTTCTGGTGGCGGACCTTTTTTTTAGATGAATTTGCATTTTTTTATGAGAGGCAGGAAAATGCGAATTTGCCGAGGAAGTGAACGCTCCTCCTGCGTGTGCCTGCCGTTGTTAATTAACCCCTCATGTCACCTTATTATTTGGAGACACAAGAGGAGGCGAACAAAGTGTCTTTATCTGCCCTTTAAAGTCATCTAGGCGCATCAGAGCGCTTGTTTTATGAAGCAGCTGATGCAAAGCTGCAGCTGTGCGTCATCAAGTCTGGTATATTCAGAGAAATGAGTTTAGACGAAATGAAGTTTACAATGAATTTAGACGTTTCTCTGTCAAGGTCATCCTACGCAGCCTAAATCAATACCAATTACTAGGCCTGTCACGATAATCAATAAATAATTAATCGCACGATAAATAAAAACAAGCTCGATAATTTTGCAGGCCTCAATAAATTGACATGTGCGTGCGTGTTCGTTTTCCTCCTCTCTCTCTACCAAACATGCTGGATGAGAGAAGAGGTCTCACTCTGTGCATTTGTCTCCACACCTGGGCGCGTTGGCTCTATAGCGAAATGAGCGGAGTGAGTGAACCCTCCTGTCAGACCTTCAGTCTCTTTGTCTGAGTGGGGGGAGGCGGGGCCGCTGGCGCCCACACACACACACACACACACACACACACAGTGCTGCAATTGAGCGTCGTGAGGAGTAAAAAGCGAGTAATATTGACAATAATATCGTTTATCGGCAATAATTTCTAGCACAATTATCGTCCTGCAAAATTTGTTATCGTGACAGGCCTCCTAATTATTGATCGGCGCCACATCATAGTGAAGCTGGGTGATTGTTGTGGTGTGTTTAATGTAATTCCTCTCCTCTCACCGTTGCAGCGACCCACCCCAGAACCCCAGAGGGTTATTTGTGTCCAGCAACGGCGCCGCCCGGGTCGGCGGGCGACACGGGAACAGCCGAATGTTCTCTGACTCCGACGGCCCGGACAAGAGGTCCAGCAGGATCGGCTTCGGCCGCACATCTATGCAAGCAATGTCCTCCCAGCTGGCCAAGGGCGGCTCGGCCTCGGGGCCCGAGAGCCCGCCACCCGCTGCCTGCCAGCTCACCAACCGGAAGGCTCGCAGCGCCAAACTGGACCTCCAGAGTCAAAGTTTAGGCGGGTCGTCGCTGCCCACCAGAGGCCTCTGCCCCGACGAAACCGAATACGCCAGCCTGCTGGGAGCCATGGACAACGACCTGGACCGGCCAGAGGCGCTTGGGGCTGAAGCTCCGCAGGAGCACAACGCTCAGTCCTTACAGAACAAAGGTGGGGGGGCTTCGTGTTGTCTGGAGGGATCGGGGGGGGGGCTAACATCCCTGAAATCACTGACAGAATGTGTGTGTGTGCGTGCAGTGTTGGAATGCAAAGGAAAGCTGCGGGGTAAAACAAAAGCCCAGAAGAAGAAGGAGGAGAAAGAGAAGAAATCTGCAGTAAAGACTCAGGGAGACGAGCTGAAAGACAACCTGGCCGACAACGACGACAGCTCCTCCACCACCACCGAGACCTCCAACCCCGACGTGGAGAGCAACATCAAAGAGGTACAGGGGGTGTGTGTGCGCGCGTGTGTGTGCGTGCGCGTCGTGTGTTTCTTTTTGATGTGGTTTCCTACCTACTTTTATCTGATACAATATCAGCACGAATCATACAAGCTTTTATTTTGTAGAATGTAATAATATTGTGTTTTATGTAGGAATGTTAGAAAAGGCTCGATCACGTGATATTACTCACAGAACAATAGTCAGAAAAACTGACCCATTTATTATTAACTAATGGCTTACATACATTTTTACCTTGAACATAAGAACATTCCACAGTTGAATAAGATGAGCAAAAATAGAATAGATAACCCTACAAAATAGCCTCAATACCTTTATAGCGGAGATTTTAGATGCAGGCCGATATAATCAGATGTGATGCTGATATCTGTATCGGATCGGGACGCCCCTATTTTGAGTTGCAGTTTGTTTTTTTTCCAAAAGCTGCTGTATCAATAAAGTTTGACGCATCTTCTTCACCAGGAACCTGTGAAAAAGAAAGGCCGAACAGTCATCACAGAAAAAGCGAAAGAAGAACCCTCAAACTTCCTCATCAAACCCAAAACAAAGAAGCCGGCGACCACAAAGAAGGAGACGCCCACAGAGAAATCCAGGTGGGTCCACTCACAAACAGGACACACACGTCCGCCCCCCCCCCCCCCCCCCCCGAATCTTTTAACGCCGATGTCGTCTCTCTCTCTCTCTCCCCCAGTTCCCTGGAGCTGCCGTACGTGACCCCGCTGGAGAACAAACAGCGCAAGAACTTCACCTCCAAAGCTCTCCACCCGCTCACCAACATCCCAAAGAGCAGACCGCTGCAGAAACAGAGAAGTGAGCCGCCTCGTTTGAACTTGAGTGTTTTTTAAACATCTTTTTCATTGTAAGGTTGTGTGTGTAATGTGCGGCGCTGTGTGTGACAGTAGACGGGAAGCACGAGGACGGGCGTCCCTCCCTGCTGGCCAAGCTGCTCTCCAGCGGCTCGGTGCCAGAGCTCGGCCACAGCAGCAGCTCGGAGGGCGAGAAGGAGTTTGCTCCCCCGGAGTGGGACGTCCCGCTTTCCAAAAACAGCGTCCGTAAGTATTTGTTTATTTGTTTGGACAAATTACAATTACATAGACAATTACAATTACAGACAATTACATAGACATGGATAACAAGGATACAGAAAGTGGTTTTAGTGATGTTTGCTTATGTATTACAAATGCGTTTCCAAGTCGCTGTGAATTAGCTTTATTGTCAATTAATATTTTGTATCATATATTTTTTTATTTTCAATGCTGTGTCAGGTGAGCAGGGGACCCACAATGTCACCAATTCATTTCAGAAATGATATGTGTTAAAAGTTGAAATTCGATAAAAAATGTGTTGGAAAAATACAGAAAGGGCTGGAGAGGTAAAAAAACAAACAAAAAAAAAAACACAATGGGCTTATTCAAGGTACCTCCCCAAAAAAAGAAAAAAATTCAATAACAAACAACAACACACACACACACACACACTCACACCTGTTTGACCCCCACCCGCTGTGTCTGGGTGCAGAGGCCGACAGCCTGCAGCAGATCTCCCTGCAGACGTTAAACGCAGATCCGTTCCTGAAGCGGTCAGCGACGGCGGGCGCCTGCTCCCCTCCCCCCACCTCCCCCAGCCTGCTGTCCCGCGGCACCTACAGCAGCGTCCTCAACAGCAGCAGGTAGCACTCCGCCCGCCCACCTTTGGAGCTGCCTCTGCCTCGACACGTTCACTCGCCACAGAATCCTCATTCATCCGCTGTGTTTTTGTTGCAGTGAGGTAAACCAGAAGAAAGCTCCCGGGAGCAAAGCCTCCGCTCCGCTGCCGGGGAAGAACGGCAACCTGACCTTTGCTGCCGTGGCTGCCGGCTATGATAAAAGCCCGGGTACGTGTGCGGCGCCCACCTGACGCTCGGCCTGTGTTTGATCATTTCTTTCTGTTTCGCTGATGTGTTTGTGTTTGTTTTTGTGTTCAGGCGGTTCGGGTCCAGGAAAGAGCGACGGCCAAGGGAAGAGTCTTGCTCACACGACGTCAGTGGAGAGTGATAGCTCTGACAGGTCAGGATGCCGCTCACACCGCCTCTTACACACTCGTTTTTGTGATGATATTCATCCAGTTGAAATTTTTTTTATAGGAGATTTATTTTCTTTCAAATGTGAAATTCTGATGTCTGTTCTTAAATTAGAATGAGCTTGGAACTAATAAGATAATTTGCTATAAAAATGAATGCCTCAAATTCAATTTTGCTGCTAATCATTGACCCATCTGAGGCTCTAATAATAATGATAAATTATAATTGATTAAAACAATGGAGTTACGTATACAAACAGGCATTTAGAGGGTTGAAATAATAACAATAATTAATATTTTATATATATATGTATTTCAGGGTGAAGTTGACTCCATTAACTCCTTAAAATTTGGAAATAATATTTATATATGACAATTTGGCAGCAGTTTTTAGGGAGGGAACATTTTTCGTCCTGAGGGTTTTTTAAGGAACTGTTCTTTTTCTGTATAATTGCTGCAAAGACGCTTCAGGCAGATTTTGCTGACGCCTCCTGTGACGTCATGTTCTCTATGCACTTCTATAAACCAAGATTATTAATCCCAGCTCCCTGTTTGTCTCCCACAGCTCTGGATTATGGAGTCCCATTGAACCGAACCTCCACTCTGCCAACTCCTTCTCCGCATTTGGGCCCAACAACTCCTTCAACCTGACAGGAGGTAACAGAAGATGGAGCAGCCACTGTTCGATTTTATTTATTCATACGGTGCCAGTTCATAACATACAGTTATCTGGAGGCACTTTAACGTTGAGCAGTGGTTCTCAGACAGGGCTGCACCCAATAGGCAATCTGAGGGGGGATGGTGTCCCCCTTGTTAGCAAAACGACCAAAATGCAGCCCCTGTTTAACCTGCCATCCCATCTCTGTCAGGGCAGAGCAGAGACACACGTTGAGTATGTTCTGCCTGACTCATTGATCCTGTACAGGGTTTCCCATTTATGTATTAAACTGCAGGTTAACTACTGTTAACTACTGTTTAATCAGCCCCACTAGTTTTCACACCGGCGTCACATTGCTGCTAACCTGCCTCACAACGTCTTGCGGTAATTATATAGTTGAGGTGAGACAACAGGAGGGGGCCAAGCACCGAAACTTGGGGGACACCTTGGGACAGGGGAGCAGTGGAGGAGTGATTGTTTATAAAGATGAATTTATTCAAACGAATCTGAACGACATGATGCATTAGTGTAATTTTTAGAAATTGATTTCTGTGGAAGCAAGTTAACTATTGTTTTTTTGTTGTCCTGGCTGATTATTTTCTACAGCCACAAACACACAATCCGAAAACACAACTTGTGTGGTTTATTTTGAAAATTAGGTGGATGTTTTATTTTGTAGCTGCATTCAACTTCCTATGCCACTCAAACTATTGGAGGGGGGGGGGCCTTAGAAAATCGCCTACAGGCTACAACCATCCTCAGGGAGATATTCTGAGAATTAGAAAATAAACAAAATACACTGTCAATGGAAGTTCTTGACCTCGATCTTAAACTCCAGGAACTGAACTTTGGCTCTGCTTGTTTTTCAGTTTTCAGTGGAATGAATATCCCCAAGTCACCGGAGCCGCAGCAGAGCTGGCCCGAGTTCACCAACACCGTCCCCTCGTCCATATGGGACATCCCGAGCAGCGACTCTCTGCACCCCTGGCCCAGCAGCTCCACCTCGCCAACGGTCCCAACATCAGTACGTCCACTCTTGTCCTCTGCTCGTGTCTCACCTTCCTGTCGTGTCGAAATCCTGCGAAAAAGCCCGTCCTCCGTTCTGTTTCAGTCACTCCTCGGAAACGGCCGCAACCCATGGTCCACCACCACCACCTTTGGCAGCTCCATTTGGTCCACCAGCGCAGATTCGGCCCTCCACCCTTTTTCCCCGACGACCAATTCCACGACCCTGACGGACCTAGTCAGCAGCCCCGCCCCTTCGCCGCCGGCCTCCACCGAGATGACCCACACCTACAACCCGTGGAACATGTGGCGGCCCACGCTGAGCAGACGCAGCTCGGAGCCCTGGCCCAGCACCTCCGAGAACGGCAACTAGGCGGCACATGACTGCACTTAAAACACGAGCACGTCATGGATTTGATGTACGAAAATCAAATCAGGTTTCTTTTTGTTTTGTTTTAAAATCAGAGAATCCCAACACAAAGGTTACCCGAAGTGTAACGCGTTTGGTAGCCCAGCGCTTTTAAGTTGCCATCCCTGCCATTTAGTTCTCTGCAGCTTTTTATTTATGGGGGCAAAAAAATGCTAACTTTTATTTGGAATTGTTTTAAGAGGTGGCCCTAAAACGTATAAGAAAAAAAAAAGTTGGCATGAGCACGGTATGATAATGCGGGCGAAAGATTCCTGGTGGAAGCTTGGACCGTGAATCTCAGATTCAGTGTTATTATTGTGGCGGACTCCGGCCATCGGGTCTTGTCATCGCAATGATTTTGGTTCCAATCGTTTTTACATATTGGTTTTGAAAGTTCAAATTTGCAATGTGGCTGGTGTGAGAATTGTGAGCTTTGATTTAGCAGCAGGGAGGATCGGTCATCTGAAATGGGATTTTTATTTATTTTTTCTCCCCACAACACCGGCGGCCTAAAATGCTTCTTTTATGTTCCCCATTTTAAAGTGGGCGTCGCCCGACAAACGTCAAAGCCTTCTGTTGGAATAAATCAAGTGAGCCATTCAGTTTGAGGTTTTTATTGTTCATCGCCTCTGTTTGTCAGCAAATTAAAATAAAGGGTTTCAGCAGAATAATTCTTAAGTGTCTTGTTTTTATCCATTTAAATATTGATAAAGTATTTCAGCATTGATTGACTTGGACCATGTAACCGTGTGTGGCAGCTTTTGTGCTCAACATCAAGACAAGGGGCTTAATTGTTTCGGGGGGTTTTATTCAATAGCTAAATATGACTTTACAGGGTTCCACCAGAGACCCGTTAAGACCTTGACAGTTCAATTCTGTCAAATGCACATTTAAGCGGGAACAAATATATAGTCGTAGTAAGATGTATAGTTTTCAGATATACAGTGGATGGGTTATGTCCCGTTTAAAGCCTTTCAGTGGATATAATGTTGTAGAGAAACAGTTTCTTCAACACATGAGGTTATCACAAAAAAGTGGACGACTAGGTTATAAATTCACCAATTAAGCAACATGTTTATCATCATATGCTTTCCGCCTTTACTTTTATGTTCATGTACAAAAATAATTGCGCACAAACTTAACGTAATTGTTTTTATTAACTTTTTCCAAAATGAGCTCATTTGAATGAACATGAAAAACATGCATAACCATGAGAAGCATTCTTCTTGTTCACAAATCGTATTCAGTGCTCTGGATCTGACATACAGTGAAACCTTGTCATGTCTAGAAAATATAAAAGCAATGATTCAGGTTTAGCAACACTATGAAACTTTAGTGAGCAACTGTTGCCTCTGCTGCCAAAGATGGGACTGCCAGATGCTCGTGGACGGAACATGAAGGAACAGGAGATGATTCAAAACAAAATTTGCATTCTACGGACACTGAGTTTTCACAGGGTCAAAAATATTCATGTCAAGTCGGTGGAAGACAGTTGCTGTATGAAGTTGAACCTTTTGAT
Organism: Mullus surmuletus; assembly: GCA_903171835.1. Lineage (NCBI taxonomy): Eukaryota > Metazoa > Chordata > Actinopteri > Syngnathiformes > Mullidae > Mullus > Mullus surmuletus. The sequence goes on along the minus strand of CAESWR010000153.1, from coordinate 703,102 downwards.
TATTTATGGTGTAATATGGTATATTTATGGCATATATATATATGGTACTGCATAGTGTTGCTTTAGCACTTAACACACCGATTTGTTGGCATCGACGATTCAAGTTTTTTCATTAAGTCTGATGAAGAGGAGGAGTTGCGGTTGTCATTCTCTAGCCGTTATTGTCCATTGTGAGGTTTGGCTGACTTTTCATAAAGACTTCTTGACTAACATTTGAACAACCAAGAATTTGAAACTCTCTGATGCCAGCAGAGCGACCTGGCTGGCATTCCAACCTGCATCCGTTGCTAGGCACAGACAGCCAGCATTCTGGTTTGATAGCCCTAATTGTCTGTTGCATGTCCAAAGGTTATTTCTTACTGGGTTGCCTTAAGGACCCCATCAGTAACTTGCCGAACTTGGCGAGGTCACACTTGGTCATGACCGTCACGCTGTGGCTCTTCTTTAGGCTGCCGACTCGGTCCAGCACCAACATCCCGCGCGTGATGGGACCCTCAAGCACCACGCGCACGGGACTCTTGAAGCTCTCTGTCAGCACGCCGCTGTCGATGCAGGCCGCCATGGCGTAGGCGTCGTAGGACACGAAGCCGGGTCCAAAGTACACGTCTCTCTTGTTGACCATGGCCTCTTTGCTGTAGGCCCAGCATTTGGAGGTGATGGTCTTCATGAAGCGGGCGGCGGGAGCGTCCTGGTTGATCAACTCCTCAAAGAACTCCTGGGGAGATTAAAAGAGTTGGCTGCTTCCCCGGCGACACAGGGTCACAAGGGGTTGCGGTGTGGTGTCTTACCCATGTCAGAGCGTTCCTGCATGCATATTCCCATGATGCAATGTACGTGGGGCAGAGGAACTCCTCCAGAACAACGTAGGCGGATTCTGGATCCTTGCAAAAGTTGAACTCTGCACACAGCGAGAAGTTTCCCTTCCCTGCCGGTAAAAAAAACTAAAGTTAATCAAGGATTTGGAGACCACCAGAGATGTTTCGTCAGTCTACCTTCCGTGTTGCCGCCCATGATATACAGATCTTTGAGCTTCTGCGGGAAAGATGGATCTAGTTTGACAGCCAGCGCCAGGTTGGTGAGCGGTCCCAGAGCCACCAGGGAGACCTGAAGGGCAGCCGTCGTCTTTAACGCCACACCGATGGAACCACCACGGGACGGACGGCGGACTCACCTGATTCTGGTTTTCACTGGCCAGCCGGATCATGGCGTTGAAGGCGTTTTCCCTCTGGATCTTCTCCCTCCACAGCGGATCCCTGTCCTCCAGCACATCCCCCAGCCCGTCCGACCCAAAGTGGTCAGACGAGCTGTCCAGGCTGCTGAGTCCGAGCAGAGGAGTCGCTGAGCCTGCGAACACCGGGATCTGCAGGAGGGAAAGCGCTCGGTGGCTTCATTGACCCGACAGATTTATCACGTGGGATCGTCTCGCACTGGAGTGAAGAACTAAACCTCTTCAAAGATCCCAAATATCTAATCATACTTAACATGATACCTGATTTCTGATGTCTGAAGAAGCTTTTGGTCATAAATATCTTGTATCGAAGCATGACATTACGACCAGCTGCCCAATGGTGTGTTGGTCCCCCTTTTACTGCCAAACCCGCCCTGACCCATGAAGGTATGGACTCCACCAGACCCCTGAAGGTGTGCTGCGGTATTCGGCACCAGGACTTTGGCAGCAGAACCTCCTGTCCTATGAGTTGTGAGGTGGGACCAGCATGGATTGGACTCGTTTGTCCAGCACGTCCCACAAATGCAGGATTGGACTGATATCTTGGGAGTTTGGAGGCCAAGTTGACACCTCAAACCACTACGGAACCAGTTGTGCTTCGTGGTCCGGGTCTGGTGCTCATATTGTTGGTGTGGCATGGTTACCCCAACCACTCTGCAGCTACACAGCCCCCATACACAACACTGTGTTAGACGGTGTGTTGTGACAACATTCAACCAGCATGAACTTCTTCAGCAGTTAGAGTTGTGGTGGCTCGTTCTGTTGGATCGGAACCACAGTGGCCGGCCTTTGTGCATCAATGGCCTTGGCCGACCATGACCCTCGCTGGTTCACCACTTCTCCCCCCCTTGGAGCCCGTTTGATAGAATCTGACCCCTGCAGACCCAGAACTCCCCACAAGACCTGCAGGTTTGGAAATGCTCCAACCCTCTAGCCGTCACAATTTGGCCCTTTTCAAACTCCTCACGCTGCCCCAACTTTAAGGAGTAGATGTTGTGGCCGAGCGTGTCCCACCCACTAGCAGGTGCCGTGAGGAAGAGCTAACCAGTGCTTTTCATGTCAGCGGTCACAATGTCGGGCCTCAGAGCTGAAGGACACTCACCCGCTCCTGCTCACAGACGGAGAGCACCGTCAGGACGTTCTGGCACACGTTGTCCACCGAAGTGTTCCCAAACACGCAGGTGACGGCCAGGACCCGGATGTGAGGGGCCACCAGGGCCATCATGATGGCCTGGGCATCGTCGATGCCGCAGTCCGTGTCGATGATCACCAGCTTCTGAGCCATGTTGCCTCTGTGAGGGAGAGGAGCAAAGGTCAGTCAGTGGGAAAATGTGCTCTGCTCTTCTGTGCATCAAGTCTTCTTTGCGTGGTGTGTGACGTGTATTCACACTTCAGAAGATGGATTTGATTTATTTATTCATATTTAAATCAGACTCTGACGGGAAAAACTGCAGGACACAAACATTAATATGAGGGTTGAATTAATTTTTCACGTTTGACGACCACTGAAGTGCAGATTTTATGGTGACTTCAACTATGCTCTTGTGGTTGTCAGACCCCCACCACACACACACACACACACACACACACACTGGTGGATCCTCATTTCTTTCACTGCCTGCTGTAACTGTTAAACTTGCTTGCAAGACACTATGTTATGAAATATCCACG
>CAESWR010000153.1:671296-693241 GCA_903171835.1 Mullus surmuletus | reverse complement strand
CGAAGGCGATGAGGTCGGCTCCGGCTGCCGCTAAGCCCTCGATCTGAGGCCGATGCCAAGCTTTAAACTCCTTGGGACGGAGCAAAACCAGACAACTTACACCTTTCATCGTCACCTCGTTCACTGTCGAGCTTCTAAACTGGGACGTCTGGGAGATCCAGGTCTATCCTCTACAGCATCATAAACCCCCATGTCTGGGAGATCCAGGTCTATCCTCTACAGCATCATAAACCCCCATGTCTGGGAGATCCAGGTCTATCCTCTCATAAACCCCCAAGAGTTCCTTGAAAAAAACGTTCTCAATCGTCGCTCAGAATGAATGTCCCCTCCCTGAAACCATCTGTAAAAATAATATATAGTGGTATTTGTTCCCCCTTAAATGAGTCAATTTCAGCATGAAATAGACATCAAATATTAATTAACCCTCTAAATGCCAGTTTGTTTACGTAACTTCACAGTATTTTAATCGAAAAAATACAAAAACTAAACTACTAAAATAATTTCCATTGAATGCAATTCAATAATTAATATTATTATTATTATTATTATTAGAGCCTCAAATGTGTCACTGATTCACAAACTCTCTCATTTGTTCATGGGGACAGAAAGCATCTCTTTCCAAAAAACTGCTGTAAAATAACATATATTCATATTTTTTTCCAACTTTAAATTAGTCAGTCTTGTTAATCAGCGTCAGCCTTAAAGATACATATCAAATATTTTGACCCTCCAAATGGTCAAAAACCATCCCTAGGAACTCTAAGGGTTGAGACTGAGCAAGCTTATGAAGGAGTCAGTGCATGCGTCAAAAGCAGCATGTCTTTCCTCCTCTGTATTCATTTTCGCATTTACACATCCATGTCGCACCTCAATACTCATCTTCTCTGCATACGCCCCGGTGTACTCTGAGCCATCATGCAAATAGGCCCCATACGGTCCAACCGAGCCTGCCACCAAGGGGTGCCTCTGCCCTTAAAGGTGAGCAAACAAGAAGATGAAACGGCATCTAAGTTGTCTCACACCCACAGAAGGTTGATAATGTACCTGCAGAGCGACTCTCAGACACAAATCTCTTCACGGCCTCTTTGGCCAGATGAACTCCAGACATCAGCAGCTCTCTGGCACCGTGTCCACCAACATCCAGGTGGTCCCTGAACCCTGTGATGGTGGCCTGGTACGTGGCTGTGGTGACGACATCCGCACCGCTGACAAGGAACCTGATGGAGATGCATTGGTACCGCTAATAGATCCGCTTACACTCATTCACTCATTGATTTCAGTCCGTGTGGATTCCGTTCAGGCTGCACACACCTGTAATGAGCATCGCTGATGGCCTGAGGGTTCGTATGCAGCAGCCTGGCACTCCACAGAGGGTCTCCCTGGGTGTGTTAGGACACAAACACTGGCGTTAAAGCCTGACAAGCATCTCCGCAGATCATTGCTGGTATTTACAGCCCCATCAACTGCCATTATATGATCCAAACACGTTACTTAACATTTGGTGGTCAGATCGAACCAACCCAGAATTGTAACAAATATTCAGAGAATCAGCTATTTCGAGTCAAATGTCGGGCTGATTTTGGCCATTTTCAGGGGTCCTATTTGAAACAATTCCTCCAAGTGGCTTCATGCAATCGGCTTGAAATGTGGCGTGTGTTCACCTCAGACGAAAGCTTGTTAAAAGGTTGCGGAGAAACTCCAAACAACCATGAGTTACAGAGACCCTAACCCAACCCTAGCTTGGGAAGGTGGAAGCACCGTCCATCCCCAGGTTTAAAGAGGTGCCGGGCAAGTCGGCAAGTCGGGTTTGGTCTTTGGACTTTGCCTCCCATGCTGACCTCCGACCCACTGACAGTCACAGTTACAGTAACTATAAAGTGTCACCTATGAAAGCACTATGAGTGCTCTGGAGACATAAAACCAGTGTCTGCCGCTATGCTTTCCGGGACGAGGAACATGCTGGACTCGGTGTTGAGTCTCTACAAGCTTCCTCTGTGGACGCAGCCAACAGTGCATCAAAGTGTGATGTATCTCCATAGGACACATGATCTTCCAATGCAACAAAAGGCCTGGAATGATGGGAAATGCAGTGTCACTCAAGCACCACCCTGCAGAAACATACATCCACTTCAAGAGTAAACAGTGTAGATTTAAATGTTACATTCATCTGGCTCAAATCACCAAAGATCTCTTTGAATGAACCATAAGAACAGCTACATTCTATGAAACACTGGCCATCCAGCCTGGTGGTATCTATGAGTCCAATGTCTATACAACCACATGTCTCTGGATGTTCTACCTTCAAGTTGGCACCGTGAGCCTCCAGGTCCGTGGCCAGTCCTCCGTCTAAGATCAGGGGTCCATTCTCATTCATGTAGTGTCTGAGGTGAGCCGTGGAACACATGGAGAGCACAGGTGAGATGTGAGGAGCCGAAGTCCCTCTGATCCGCACACTTGTTCCGGGAAACGCTGGGGATTCCAAAGTTGCATTTACAGTCACTCGAAACTTACAGCATTAGATGATTCTGGCGTTGTGAGTACCGATAACCCGCCACTAGGTGGCGCATGGCACAATGAAAAGGCCTGATGGCAGCCGGAGGTGCGTTGGGTTGAAAAATACACTTCAAATATATTTCAAATCCTTCAACTTTCAACTTTAACATGATTATTTGATCATTTCTACTACGCTTTACTTCATTTGCGTTTTACATTTAACTATCTGCATGCAGCCTCGGATTTGTTTTTATTGGCATAAACTGGAGCAGTGGCTAAATGTCGGACTTGCAAGACTCTACAGCGACATCCAATACTGTTTTCATGTGAAGCTGTGCGAACCGAGTGCACCTGAACGCATCTTGGTTTACGCGCCGTGACGTCATGCGTCAAAGCAGACGCCATGATGGTGCGGAGTAAAGTGTCAGTTAAGTGTTATAATCATGCGGGATTTACTTTAACCTCGTGTATATAAAGCATTTCGCACGAATTTTGCACAGGTTTATGCCACAGCTAAGAGTTTGCCGACAGATATAGTCAGCATGATAGTCACAGATATTACTTGTGCCGCCATCTTGCTCAGGGGGTATAACTGTAAATTACAGTTATACCCCCTGAGCAAGATGGCGGCACAAGTAATGCGTCCTCTTAAGTGCAGCTGCAGTGCATATTTATGAGTCCTGAGTCACGGATTTCTGGGGTTATAGACATCAACACGCCATCCCCCAATTTACTGACATATGGATGAATGTGAATGACATGTGAATGAAGAATGTGGCCATAACAACTATTGCCTACACTGACCTTATGAAGACAATGAAGTGTCCTCACCAAAATCATGCATCAGACACAGCATTTCTTCAAGGATTTTCATTTCATTTGTGATCTGGAAATGTGTTGGGTTGCAGAATTAATTTGAAAAAGAGATAATTGTCAAGTTTTCCAACTGGTTTGGGGACATAAGACTTTGCTTGACTCATTTGCTACAGCTTCAAGACAGGGGGAATGGGTGGCTTGCGCCAACGTTTTAGGTGGGAGACTGATAAATCTGATCTTTTTTTATGTGTTCTATTATTTTATCATTGAAAATGATCCAGCAACGGTTGCTGTGAGGATTGCCAATAGGAACAGGAGGAATGCATGTTTCTTTGATGTATCGACATGGTTTTCTTTTAATTCAAGTTCAAAGCCATCACATCGCAAACATCTTTAAAGGGGCGAAGGTCACTGACGAACAGCGTGTAGAAAATAGATCATCTGGAAGTTGCAGGATGAGTCAACTTCCAAACGTTGTGCGAAAGAAGAATAATGACACGGTAGAGTTTATTAATGATTTACAAACACTTCCTGCTACATATGTTATTCAGTCTGGGTTCCTGAATCAAGTGAGCGTAGTTGTGTTACTATAAGACCATTCTGAACATCTTGTCTCGTCTATTGCCAATACGCTGCCATGAATTAAATACTGCATTGGCTTTCATTTTCCGCTAGAAAACACCATTGCAGTCGCTATATTGGAAACAGGATCAGCAACTTCACATGTCTATGGGGGCAGGATGTGCAGGCATTAGTTATTCAATCACATGAATTGCAAATAAATGCCAAACGTGTATTAATGGCACTTAGTTGAATAGAAATGTGGACGTTCATGCAAAACAAATCTTGAATAGATAACAAAGGGAGGAACATTGGTCTCAGTATTTTCATTAGCATATCAGGTTTGATATACAATTTAAAAATCTTAAACTAAATCTTTATAAGTAAGTTTAAGTCAGTGTTCAACAAAAGGCAGTCGATGAGAAAGCACCTAAGCTCATGACACGTCCCCTGAGTAAGATGGCGACGGCGCCAAAAACGCGTCCCGAGCGCCGGATGCGGCGTCTCCATGTTTACATCCTCGAATGAGCGCCACATTGGAAGATGTAGACGTAGTTATTGTACGAAACATGGTGAGTTTTCATCCTAAAAGTAAATGTTTAGCACCAGTGTTGCGTAAACGGTTAGTTTTCCACTCGGAACCAGCTAACTTCAGCTCAGACGCGTGTAGGAAGCTAGTTTGTTGTGGTGAGGAACCTTAGCCTGCTGAGCCGTTAGCATAACAGTCCTCCTCAGACTCCTCAACACTGGAATAACTATAAATATCTAATAAATGTGGCTCGTAAAGGCGTCTCTAATGCACTCATTTGAAGGAGTTAAAACAAAAGTATTCAGGAATACTTCCACTTAGTAAAGCAGCTGTTTAAGTACATGTTAATTCATCAAAACAACATGCACTGAAGACCAAAACATTCCACTGTTTCATGGTTATTGAAACCCTTACTTTATATCTTGTTATTAGTATTGCTTAAGGAAATATAATGGCCCCTGCAAGCAAATGGTGCATTCGTGCAACCAAAGCAGCACAGGATCCAGCACGTTCCAATCTAAACACTTCCTCCAGTCCAAGAGCTTGTTTTGGATTCTCTGAGGTTTGTGTGACAGAAGAGGAAAAACCCTCTGTTTCAAGAGACTGACTGAACAAAGGGAATCTCATTGGAGATGCTGTTCCTGGCTCAACAAGGCCACGGGATAAAGTCTCCCATTCACCTGACGTGCGTGTCTCTGGGCTGTGGGAGGAAACCACAGCTCCCATGGCGACCATCTGCATACAAAGTGCTGGAAGTCAAACACATGGCGCTGTTGCTATGGGCCGCCCGTCCCAGTAAACAAACCGCCTCTTTACTGCATTTACAGACTTTTGAACTAAGAATTTGAGGGTTATTGTGGAAATATACATTTATAAATCCGTCGCAAGATTCGCTCTAATCTAAAGCTGTAGATGGTGCGTTTAGATGCTCTTTGAGTCACTATTCTCTGCATCCTTTGTGCATCCTGACTTGATCTGTGTTTTGGTATTATCAGGAGGACCGCTACGCCTTTCTCTCGGAGTGGTATGACCCCACGGCAGCCCTCCTCAGGCGATATCAACTCTTCTACTACCCAAAAGATGGCTCAGTGGAAATGGTAAGCATTAACTTCTGTCATTTAAATGAACAAAATTCACTTCAACTGAATGCAGGTTCGTAATTACCGCAGCATTTGGGAAAATTGGGCTGTTTTGTTTGCAAGGATGGGAGTCAGCAAATGCCCTGGCATGTGGGGAGAACAGTGAATATTAACTTATCTTAAAAATGGAGTGTCGTTGGAGGCGTGACTGCACAAATCCGGACTAAGGCGTAACCAAAGACCACAGGGCACCAGGACAGGGTTTGAGACAGACAAGACCAATGTATACCAAAGAAAGATGATCCCAAAACAGAAGAGATTTCATTTCATTAAATAGATCTGACAACAACTAAAAATACCTGAATTATATTTTATTGAAGCAGTACAATGCAACAAACCAACAAAGGTATTTTGCTTTATTGGAGTCCAGTTGCTCGATGCATAGGCAGATTTCATGCATTTTTGTTTCTATAGCAAAACCTGATTTGGATTTGTCAGGTGAATGTGGCTTCTAAGTGGACTGAAACCAGATGAAGACATTTAATAAGAAGGCAGAGGCTGCAACCTGGGGGAAATAATCAATCTACCAATGATTGGAAGTGATTGGTTGTTGTTATTACATGCTGAAAACACATGCACTAATGGGATATATGCAATAACAAGTCAGTTCCTTTTCCCAGTTTGATGTGAAGAACCAGCGGATATTCCTAAGAAGGACCAAATATGACAACCTCGATCAAGAGGACCTGTTTATTGGGAACCGAGTGAGCGTGTTCTCACGTCAGCTAAATCTGATTGATTATGGAGATCAGTACACAGCGAACAAACTTGGCAGCAAAAAAGAAAGGTACGATTGTTAAGGTTGTGCGATAAACCCACATTATCCACCACAACTACATGCCACATAGATTTACATCACCTCTTTACTAAATCCTGCAACTCAAGCCCTCAGTCCTTTCAATGTAACAGTGTGTTGTGAGGTTCATGTTTTATATATTTGAAGAGGGTTCATAGACATTCTTGTTTTCCAACATTTTGTGTTCTGCCTCCATTTCTCCAGAACTCTTGCTCTGATAAAGCCAGACACCGTTTCAAAGATCGGCGATATCCTCGAATTGATGCACAGCTCCAACTTGATTGTGACCAAAGCCAAGATGACAAAACTGACTTGGTAAGATCACAGCCTCGGCATCGCCTGCAAGTCTCTTGTAAATGCATCAAACTTGTGAAAGTGGGAAACACAGGCTGTGTCGATGCCAGTAATCCTCACACAAACAGATGGACGGCTGCTCTCTTTCTCACATATTGGGAACATATGGCCTTCTGAGAGGCAGACTAGGTTGGCATTTAATTAACCGCACTTTTATCAGGTACTCAGTCATGGCGCAATTATTTTTGATCAAGCAGCCTCAGATGTAGTTGTGCCTCAGCATGATGTTTCTCATCATTTGAAAGAGTTGTGTGTAAAGACAGGCCAAGAGTATAGTATAGTACTCATTCATTAAAAGCATTTAGATATGATTTGTATCAACATTTTGATACATTAAAACTTATCGTGAATTAATCTAATTGCCCAATATAAATGAATAACTGCTGTTTCTGCTCTGCCTCTAGCATTGCTTTTGAAAAAAAACGCAACATTTCCAACTGTGGAATGCAAAATGCCTCCTCCAGGTTTCTAAATTGGAACAATGTTTTGTAGGGCATGACCTCAGTTTCCTCTGTGCAGAGATACAAAATGCGTAGCTGCACTAGACTTCACCCAATCTTTCAGCTTCTGCCAGCAATTTTTGTGTTGTAAATGCTTTTAATGGGACCCAAACAATCATACCACACAACACAAAATAACAGTTGTCACAATTGTGTACTGAAATTGTATTGAATCCAACAGATAATATTACCACAAACTTACTTGATAGTTTTATACTTTTCTTCATTGCAGGGGCCAAGCGGCAGACTTTTACATGGAACATCAGTCCAAGCCTTTCTTCACGTAAGTTATACTGTAATTAACAATGATGGTCCGACACCGTGGTGACACCGTGACCACAGTTAACGCCGCCGAACCACTCGCACCATTCAAATGCATGTGTTAATGGAGAGTTGCTCCATTTTGCAGTAACCTTGTGCAGTTCTTGTCCTCGGGCCCTTTGGTTGCCATGGAACTGATGGGCGACGAAGCCATGTCTATCTGGAGGAAGCTCCTGGGACCCACAGATTCCACTGTGGCACGGAAGGAGGCGCCACAGAGTGCCCGTGCCCAGTATGGAACTGACAGCATCAAAAATGTCGGCCACGGCTCCGACACGGTGGCTGCTGCCGCCAGAGTAAGACGCTTTCTTCCCCTTCATGTGCCAACGATCCCCATTCTCCAGATTCACAGAAAGTATCATAGTCCTCTTTTCTGTTTGTTCGATTAGGAGCTTGAATTCTTTTTCCCGTCCACAATTGGCAACGGTCCCTTAAACACAGCGACCTTTACAGATTGCACTTGCTGCATCATCAAGCCTCATGCCATATCAGAAGGTAAGAAACATCTCAATAAACCTGTAGCGTTTCTAATGAACACTTTATTTGTAATACATCTTAATTCAGTTGCCAGTCTCTTGAGTACAGTAAATAAAGCCAGGAAGACTAAGTCGGGATCAGGAACAGGATTAGGATAAACTTCATTGCCCCCAAAGGGAAATTTGTTATTGGGCACCAGTGCCATATACCATTCACATAAATAATATGTACATCACATTCAACCCAGCTGACATAAAGACCATGGACCATAAAGAAAACTCCATGCCCAATGATATTGAAACTTACAAATAAGTAAAATGTTTACAGTGAAATACGAGAAGCAGGATCACTCAGGAATCTCTGTCATTTATTCAAGATCATATGTTCACTCCGTGTCAAAGTGTCCTTGAACATGACACTGAACCCCGTAACTCCTCAACAAGAAACGTTTGAATGTAGTGATAGAGAATGTGAAAAACATTGGGAACATTCTGTCTGAGGCTAAACTAAAGTGTTTAGCCGCAGACAGAACCATGTTAGTCCAGCCCAATTATAAAACAGTGATATCATAATGTTTTATTTATGTTGGGACACTTTTTGGGAGTTGTTGATTCACTCTTTTCTCTGATACTGTTGAATTGTATCATATTGATTTGCAAAATGGTACATATACCTATTATGGAAGTGTCTTGTTGTCAACAATGTCTTGCGTAACTTCCACATCTTCATGAATGTGTTTATGCCACATATAGACCCTACGTGGTTTCCAATTTTGGCTTTGGATTTTTCCAAATCCCCGCCCTGATCCCTGTTCATGGGGCATGCCACCAGAGCTCTGACCTGTGAAATGTGAAATTCTCTGGGCAGCGCCAGAGTGTGCACACAACCAGTTGTTGATGAAGAGGATACACTGCACTGGTTGTACTGGATATTTAAACTCAAGGCGCTGTGAGGTTACAATGAACAAGCGTTAACTTCAGTGTTTGTTTTAGTGTTATACAAAAAATGTTATCAGATTTGTTTTGTTTGCCAATTTGCGTGTGTTAATTGAATTCAATCCAAATGTATTGGTTTTGGATTATATGACAATCATATATATAGCTTGTAAAATCATAGGTCAGATCTTTCTTTTTTACTTTCTCAAACTGGTCAGCTTGCGTCACATCCCCTGGAACCATCACATTTTTCCATCACTAAATAGCTGGAACAAACTTGGGAACACTGTGAGCTGAGATGACATTTTGATTAAGACATGCACATGCTAATATTTATTCATCACATCAGCGGCACCAGTGAGGAACCCACATAACTGGGTTACAGACTATAAACTAGACACCATCAATAACATGTTTCCATCTGGAGACTTTTAATAACTGACCCCCCTGCCCCCATGCCCGGTATATTTCCTTTGACACGTCGAAACAACTTGAAATGAAGGCGTGCCAGGACCCTGGTACCGCTCACGCTGTCTCCCTAGCGTGATCCTCAACCACGCCTGTGTGGAACAAAGCCACCTTTACTATTATTGCTGGAGTTAAAACGTGTGATTTTCCTGTTGTGACAGGTTGAGATTTTTGCCGTGAGAAAGGTCTGTGAGAGAGGACCCATTCAAAAACATACCTTAGCACAGGCACGGTTTATTTTGCTGCAGGGCATCGTTGAGCAATAACCGTTGAATTCACAATCAGTTGTTATGCATCTGTGTGCCCACTTGCAGACTTTTATACAGACGCAAATAACGGCAGATCCCTACTGTACTGTCAGTTGTATCTTCCGCTAAACAGCGGTGTTCTTCTGTTCCGCATCATAAGTGTGTTAAAATCTTTTATAACCATTGTCTCTCTACATGGGCTAATGGTCTGTAGCCACGCCGTCGGCTCAAACAGGTTCAGTGTGACAAAAAACAAACTCTCCCATATCAACCAATGTGTCAGATGAACTCATAATCACCTGATGATGGTGCTAAACTATACCAAATAGCAGCAAGGGCAGCAAAGCCCTCGAAAATACAGTCGGCCGGCCCAAATAACCGCTGCATCATGCTCTGTAAGTCATCTCTGTGAGTGTTTAAATCCGGACCACAAATGTCAACCTGATGGTGGCAGCAGAGGAAACGTCAGGGGATCGCCAGCTTCTGTAGAATCCATCCTTGAGCGAGCATGAATATCTTTGGGAATCCAATCAATTTCTCAGATATTTCAACAAAGACATCTAAGATACAGAGAGGGTCAACTCTTCTGCATTACTGTGTGTTAAGACAACTCAAGGATTTTTACTCGGGTGATTTTTATCTCTGAATAAATCACACATTTCCAGCCGTTGATGTTTTATTAAAAAGCTGGCTCATCGACCTGCCTGTGCTGCATGCTTGGTGTAGTCTGGCAGTTATTTCCCTGCGTCAGACCTCATTTCATGTGGGCTGGTGTCGCTGGTGACTGACAGATCCCTCAGTGGTGCCATACCGAGAAACCGCCTTAAACATACAGCACCAATGGTGACAAAAGAGCTGCACATCTGATGTGGCAAAGCTGTGATGTTTTAATCCGAAACCCTTCAATCACTAATAAGGTGATCTTCAAAGAGGCAATATTATTAGTTGTTGCAGATGTTATAGTCATAACTATGTCATAACAAGTTTTATTAGTGTGAAATAAAGAGCTTGTGGAAATTATTCAGCATCTGTGAGGGTTTAGAATTTGCATGTCTATATGTCTGGGATTGGACACAAGGTTTTAGTGCCTCACTGATGTGAAGTTGTTGCTTACGATCAGGCGATGGGGTGGCACCTTTGCTCCCAGGCAAAAATAGTGACCCAGTCAGAGGGGCTGGACCGGAAGTGTCCGAAATGGGATCACCTCAAAGACAATCACTAATAACCGCGGCTCCCTTTGATTTCCCCAGAGGACCACTTTAAGAGGGGCAACTTACGATATTGCGCCGCGTACAGGTGGCGGCCAATCACAGCGCCGTCAGAGGAAGTTGTGACTGAAAATGCACTCAGACATGACTGGAATAGAGAAGCTTCTGTTGCCAGGCACCCAGAATAGGATCTCCTAGCAACAGCACCAGCTGCTTTTGGGAGCCGCGTCGAGTGTGTGCCTATCCTCGACAAGCTGTTGGCTGCTGCCTGTGGAGGGCACGGTGGACGCAGGAGGTGGTTAGTTACCTAATACGCACGGAACTGGACTGTGACCGAATGATTACCCAAACGGGAGAGAAAATCGTCAGCCCTCCGCCATCGCACCTGGCCCGTGATTACACTCACACAGCATTTAGAATAAATTGAATATTTTGACACCTCCTATCCTGCCTGACGAGCACATAGACTACTTTCTTTTCCCCCTATCAGGATGCCAGACTGAGATTATGAAGCTGGCGCCCCCTTTTCAATTATACGTGTCTGCAGCAGTTTGACCTTCACCGTCTGACTGAGCGGCTGCACCTTCTCCGCTCAGTCAGAGCCATTTTCTTTACACTAATGTACGACTGCGGCAACAAAAAGGTGCCACTCTCTTTATCTTTCCTCGAGGAGGACGGTCTGTACAAAAGTAATATCTGAGGATGTCTGGGAGACAATCTCACCGTACTCTTCTCGGGAAGGAGACGGTGAAGTCTGTATCCCTGCCAACTTAAGATAGCATGCCGAAGCGGAAGCATCATGATAGCTTTTTATCAAATTGTCGTCTAGTGTTACACTTTTTGTCAATGTAAACAAAGACAAGGGGTCAGAAAATCTCACAGATGCGGTTCATGTGTTCACAGGCCTCGCTGGGAAGATCCTGAACTCCATATCTGCTGCTGGGTTTGAAATCTCTGCTCTGCAAATGGTAAACAAGGCTCCTGTTCCTGTGCTTTGATACTGTGGAGCATGACGGGCTTATGAGCAGCGCACTGATGCAGCCACACGATTCATCTAAGTTAATTTGCTCCTTGAGGTCATATAATCTTATTTTTTAACCCTGTGTAACCTGTGGATGTGCTGTTCCATTGCTGTCTGCTCCATGTGCTCCAGCTCACAATAGTAGCCAAAGTTGCGGCTGCAAACACTGACCTTTCACAGTCATTTGGCTCATCAGTGATCCACATTCTGGGCCATAGGACGAAAATCAATCAGGATCTTTTTCCCCCTGCAACCACACGATGCACTGGTTGTGCCTGAAAGGGAATAAAACATCAGCGATTGTTCTAAAGATATGAAGAATTTGATGTCTTGAACCTTCTTTGTATTAAGATTTTGATCACAAATACAATTAATTCACCTGTACAATTAATTCTCACAATGTGTCGTGTTTTGTTGAAAGCTTTTTGATTTTCACGAGCTGTATCTTGTCTTTTTAGTTCAATGTGGACCGGGCCAATGCAGAAGAGTTCTATGAAGTTTACAAAGGAGTTGTTACAGAATATCCTGTGAGTGAAAGCACTACATTGTTTTATCACTGTATTTAGCACATGCAGCATAGGAGTAATACACAGAGTGAAAAGGTCCAATGAATTTCTTGCATTACTCGAATATTTAACTGAATGGATTACTATTTCATTCAATTTTACACATATATAGCGCTGATCCAGAACAAACATTGATATCCAGGCACTTAAACAAAGAGCAGATCTTGACCACAATAGCTGTGTATGAACAGAGACCCAATAAATCCCCCACAAGCAAGTACTCTATCTCCACAAGGAACAGAATCTACAATCTGTCATGGGTAAAAACTCCCTTTGACAGAAGAAACCCGGAGTAAAACCACAGCTCATTGTAGGCTGGGCCATCTGCCGCGAGCGGTGTGGCTATTGGACCTATTGGAATAGCTATTGGAATATTTAATCACAGTATTTCACTCTCCTCCTGCAGAATATGGTGACCGAGTTGTGTTCTGGACCCTGCATGGTCCTGGAGATCCGTGGGACAGATTCGCCCAAGTCATTCAGGGAGTTCTGCGGCCCCTCAGACCCAGTGAGTCACTCTAAATAATTTATTTTGCCACAAAAGCTGGGGTTGGAAGTGTTGACAGTCAGCAGTGCATCATCTGCAAACGATTATCTCTCCATCCTGCTTGAGTCAATTAGAGGAGACACTTGTTATCAAAGAGGGTGCTCTTAGTCTGGGTTGCGTCAGGTCAGTCTTCGACGCTGGCAGAAGCTCAGCCGGGTAGATCTGATGTTTCAAACTCTTACACTGGGCACGATATTTGTTTCCAAGGTCTAATCTCAGGTTAAAACAATCACTTTAAACTAATATGTTGGAAAATCTTTGGGTAAAACAAAGTAAACTTATGATAAACGTGGAAACATTTTTTTGCTCCTACTTACATACACATGCTACTTGATATAAAGATCATGATGTTTTGCGATTTGATAAAAGAGCCAGAATGCAGAAATAAACTCAAATGAGTGTTTGTGTGAACACCTGCACACGTGTGTGTGTTCCCGGATACTGTGGAATCAGTGCTGCAGGGCTGTGCTTGTGCGTGATGTGAAATCTAATGATAAGACGCTCTGCTCACTTACCATAAAAATGAGGGACTGAACAGTTTGCCAATCTCCTTTAGAAAAAGAAAAAAAATCTGACCTTCAGCTGCAGCTTCAGCTTTCCAACGTTTTTCTGAACTTGAGGTGTTTTGAAATTGAATTCCTTTACCTTGTTTGTTTGGTGCGCGGCGCCCATTCTTTGTCCCCTCTAGAGCACAGTCAAAAAGTCACCGGCACTGCAGCCCGCAAAAGGAAAGGGCTCGGTTAATTGGCTAATGATTTCCAGGTCACGTGACACTGCACCCCTGCTCATTGATGCCAAAATAATTAAGCCTGTGCTACAGTCCTTCTAATATTTTATTTAAAATCTTAAACGCTGGCTCCTTTTCATCTTCCAAATGATTCAGAGCAACTTTGCAGCTCCGAAAATGAGAATGTAGTACATTTTTTATCACCAAAACCAGTTACGATACACATCGTGTTGTAATATTAGGAATTGTCATGCCAGATTTCGGAAACTCTAACAAGATGTGCACAAGGCTAAATTCTTAAGAGCCACAAAACACATTTTGTGTACCTCTGAGGCTACTCCATCTTAAAGGTTCCCTCTCTAACCTCTCTCTTGCTCTGGACTAACGAGAAAGGCGAGCGGTTTCATCACTCCCCGACCTCAGACTGACCCAGGGAGGTATTATCTGACAAATAACCTAAACATCGCCACTCCTGCTTGTCACTGGGAGTTCAGTCACTCGATATGTCAGATAAGCAGAAAGTCAGCACAGAGGTCTCAGGGAGAGGAAGAAGAAGGAGGAGAAAAAAAAACGTCCGTCCCATCAGACGGGGTCACCGGCAGGGCATGTGCAGCCTCATGTAGTGGAGTTTGACACGGTACCAAAATACGGTCCACTTTCCCACCACACACACCAGTGAAGACATTCCACTTATTATCAGATTTGACTGAACAAGCGTTAACTTCAGAAGTGGTCAAAATCTCTAATGATAGTTAAGGGTGTGTTAAGGTGTGTGTGTGTGTGTGTGTGTCAGGGGGGAAGAATGGGCTATTGATAGATTTCAAGTTGACCTAAAGCTAATCCATGAGCAACACACATCTTGTGTAAACAAACAAAACGCGTTTTCTGTCACATATCAGCCTGCAGAGTTGACGGCTGAACAAGAAAAAACATCTTTATCTGAGCTGAAGTTGCGTATATAAAGAGATGGTCACGTGTTTGAGCCGAAACAACCCTCATGTATTCACACCTCACACCCTCTGTCACAGGACCACGCTCTGTCTTGTGATACGTCCTGATATCAGACAGACGTCCTTGTTGTCCCGTCCTGACCCAAACTGTACTATTAAGCCTCTCCCGTGGCGTTCAAACAAGCTGGGATCGCCGCATTTCCACTTAAACGAGTACGCCTGCCGGCGTCCGGTGTTACACCAGTGGCCACAACACATAGCCCTGGTTTCACCCTGCAGTGCATCAGCATCAACGGTGATCAAACAGACCAAAAATATCCTGTTACATGACGCTAAAACACAAGGCCAGCATTTTGTTTGTTAAAATGCGCCGCCTATTGATTTCCGAGCCATTTATGTAACGTGTTTGAGAAAAACCAATATCAACTGACCCTGGTGCCAACTGTGGTGGATTAGCTGCACCAGTAGCCATTCTAACAAGATATAGCTGCATTAACACTCGTTCGTCTTTCTTTTGTACCAAAGTATTTATTTATGCTTTCCGATTAAACGTATTATGACCAACATCAGCTCTAAAAGCGGGCCAGATTGCAAAGACGGTGGACAGAGATAAAGCTGTGAGGGCGGTGTGACACAGCATTGTCATAACAGTGTTATCATCTATTTTCCTCTATTCTAGTGTGAGTAATCAAAGTAAATGAAGTACTAATAGATAATTGTGGTGGCTGGAGTGGAAAAATACAGAAAATTTGGTGTTTTATCCGACACTATTGCTTTTTATCACATCTTTTTATTATTACATCGAAATAAAGCAAAAAAGACCCAAACCTGACAATTCTGACCTTCTTCAATATTTCAGTGTTTAGATTTTTTTGGGTGCACAGCATGTCGTTTTTCTGGAATTACATGTTTAAAACTAACCACAAGAGGACTATCTTAACAGCATTTATTAGATCTTGACTGTTAAATAGTTACTCCAGAGGAATTGTGTAATTCATCAGTAGCCTTGGTGATAAGTTATCAGAATAATAACTATTAGCAGCAGCTGAGTTTGCGACCCAGTGTGTGTGTTTTGACCAGGTTCAGTCACTTCTTTAAGTTTAACAAAGCAGATTTAACAGACTTGTCTCATCCTCCCGCCTCACAGCAGAGCAGATGACAGGTAGCCGTGTTGCGCTTTCATTCCCCTCCATCTCCCGACTCCTTCATGTATTTAGCCAAACATGAGACTTTTTGATCTCACACCAGCACAGGCTTGCTCTGACCCGACTGTTACCTTACGCAGGAGCCGGCAGCTGGTGCGTGGACGTCGGTCGAGCGCACAATGGGACTCGTTAAGAATGAAATTAAAATCCTGACAGTAGGTCACTCATGGGTAACTAACGCAATTACACAGAGCAGTCCTTTGCAGGGAAGGATTTTATCACTAAGTAAATCTCCCACCGTTTGTCGTCGCTGGCATCCCGTCGTATGGGACAGAATGTCTACATGGCAGATAGTCACCAGATGCCGTGTGTTTAGCTCCGGTATACACAAACCGTCACCTTACAGACATTTATCGTTATAGGTGCGTATCGCAGTGCTGTCCTTCTGACTCTTAATACACATGTTGTTTGTCTCTCTGGAAAACTGATTTGTTCAAATGGATACTACAGCACCTTACAAACAACCATGCTGGCACAAATAGTCGGATAATAGGGCCACACTTCAAAGCCAGCTCATTCTGAAGTGTCAGAAAGTCTTTAACTAGCGTATTGTGTACTTGTGTACTGTACCGCAGTGATTTCATGTACAAGCGTGCCCGTATTCATTGATGTTTTTGTGTTTGACACAATGGGTGACTTTGGGAGCCATTATGACCTTGAAGCTTGTTCCTGCTTTTGTGGGCACTCTCACAAACCACAGGAGAATAAAGACCTCGTCGTAGGAAATGTTATACTGCCCCTAGACTTTTTTTTTTTTTTCAAACGTATCTGGTTATTTTCATCATGATCGATAGACTGAGGGCATGTGGCACATGTTTTGTGTTCTATATGAGAAACACATTGTAAAATGTTTGTTTTTCCTTCCAGTTCACCAGTCTTGTGAAAAATCAATTATTCACATATTTGTCCCACCCTGATGCCAGAAGGTTGGATTTCATTGAGGCGCAAAGTAGCAAAGGGCCTTTGAGCCGGCTTTGACCTTGGGAGTTTCTAACAGGAAGTAGACATCGCACGATAAAGTTGCTCCATGAGCAGGGCTGTCAGACATTTTGCACAAAAAACTATGAAATTGATAAAAGGTGGTTATAGTTAAATAGCCTTCGAGAAGTATACAGAGATGTACAACCTGAGACCAGAGGATGGAAACTTCACTGTTTTAAAAAAAAACACAGCAAAGATATGATCTCCCTCCACGGCTCGTGTTAGAAATTTGCTGACAGTAAGTGTTTTGTCACTTCCTCCGCAAGATCACATGTACAGCTGCTGAGTAATCACTGTCTGAGCAACATGTAACCAAGGATTTTCTGTTGTTTTCACACGACACATGATATTTGGACAGAAAGCGTGTCATGTTTCAAATTCCACGCTGAGCCGATGCCGAGCTGGGCGCAAAATGAAATGAGCGAGCGCGGTCTGCGAAGGCTTTCCTCCAGTTAAAACCAGATGTTTTCACCCAACAGGAAATTGCGCGGCATCTTCGTCCGGCCACGCTACGTGCACTTTATGGCAAGGACAAGCTGAAAAATGCGGTCCACTGCACAGATCTCCCTGAAGATGGTGTTCTGGAGGTGGGTGGCATTTCTTTGAAACAGTGTCCCGTGCGTGTGCTGCAGAAAACACCCACATTACTCATATGTGTAGTTCCTCTATTTCAACAAGTAGGTTTGCTCATTGTCTCCCAGCCCTCTCACAAACCAGTACCTTGCATGTAGCCAAGAACAAAACCCGCCTCTCTGTGAGGCTGTGTCTTTAGACGAGTCTCATGACTCCGCTCTGTGGGCAGGGGCAGCCTCAGATCACACTGGTTTTGAGGAGAACAAGAATGGCAGAGGAATTTGAAACAAAACCATTGTTTTGTAGCGAGTGGGTCTGACCCATCGAGCGTCATTGTTCAGGAAAACTCCTGATCTGTGCCTTGGACAAATGCCTCCTTGTTAACCATTAGCCTGTGACTGACTGAGCTGCCATTTTCCCAAGACCAGCCAAGGAAGGCTGGCGCAGAGGATCATTTTGTGTTTGATCTTTCACAATATGACTATTCTCATATCAGCGAGGGAGGACCGAGCAACTGTTTTCATTGAAATGATAATGGAAGGATCTTGAATGAATAACACATTTTGATGACTTTCATCTAAAATATGTAAACAGAGACTTGATGGAACATGAGCATAGTTACTGTCCACAAATATATCTGGGCATTCAACATTATCCCTGTAATATTGCTCTTTTGGAATGAAGAAAAATCTCTAATAAAGACTATATATTGAAGTGTTTCTACATGACTTTTTGTTTTTGAACTGTGCCATTCACACCTTTGCTCATTCCATGTACACATAATTGTGTTTTATGCTCAATAGACTGTTAATTGAGGTGGGCCCGTGCCTAGACTTTTCCATACAACTGAATTAAGACCTGTATTTTGTGTTGGCAGGTGCAGTATTTCTTCAAGATTTTGGATAGGTGAACGTAAGAAACAAGTCCAACTCCACATACAACGACTTCACAGTTGTCTCATTTTTGTGTTTATTGTTTCAGCCTTATGCAGATTAAATAAAGTGACAAGAACAGACTCCTGACAAGTGTTTTGATCTTCAACATTGAATTAAGTATTTTCACACCAACTAAACATCTTATTATGGGATACTGCATTGCCTCCGATATTCTAACTTTTGACCAGCGACTTTGGTTTTGGATTCATACATTACACTTTGAAAAAAATGTACAACTGCATAAATATAAAATTCTTCCACCATGAAAATGGCTAAAACATTCAATAGTAAGTGTCATCACATGACGTGATGTCTCCAGCAAAACAGATTTCAAAGCACTGAGTTGCCACTGTTTTCATGGAGTCTTCTAGGCTGGACCCACAAAGCTCTACACTATGAATTAAGAATGAACAGATGTAAGAGTATCAAACAGAAATGTCATTAAACCATAACTACAGCTAAGGTGAACAACAAAGAAAAGGTGAACAAACATAATCCTTCCACGGTCAACTTGAACATCTCATTAAAGAAACGAACAAAAAAAAAAAGAACAAAAGTTTCCATGGAGCGCAATCATTTACTCATACATGGGCCTTAAAGGTTCAGTGTACCATGCTAGTATTTCAGTTAGTCAGAGTACATAAACACACACTCCACACACTCACATAAAACTAATACACCAGCACACAGACACGAGCGCACACGCACACACCTTGGACCACTAAAGCTGACATAGGACAGAAGAGATTACGAGACTAAACGACAGCACTGGACACTCCAAAAATATATAGAAACCACATTAGGGAGAGAACACTTGGGGGAGAGAAACACAGCTCGCTACACGTCAGTAGTGGAATTGCAGTTTTACAGTAATAGATGAACACATCCCATGGCTCAAGGAATATTTTCATTTACAGTAGAATAAATATTTGCTATTGCTACTCTGGTATTGTACATTCTAACCCTCAACAGACACACGGAAAAGCCTAGTGTAAAGCACACAGATTAAGTGTAGGTCCTGTATATTATGAATGTTTCAAGACTAGTGGTGTTTCATCTGAACTCTTTTATTCTCTACATTTTTTTGTTGTTTTCAAAATGAGAGTGCTCGTCATGGCTGAGGTCACGAGTTGATTATGAATTTGATGTCGAAACGTCCTTGGTAGCGGTCTTTGTCGCTGTAGTCAATGTTATCTCCATATGCTTTGCACTCGACGCGCAGCTCCTGGCCCAGGGTGAGGTTGGTGAACTTGATGGCCACCAAAGGCTGTAGGTACTGGGGGTGGAGCCTCTTACCATAGTACGGGTAGTACTGCAGGGGGAAGCCGCCGCCCATGCCAAAATAGCTGATGTCTCCGATTTTTCCTTCATCCTCGTCTCTCTGCAATGGTCAAACATGGAATTCAGCTTTACATGACCATACTGACATGATCGACAAATACAGTTGGGAGTGCATATTCGCGGATATGAAAGAAAACTTATCCCACCTTGTTTTTGCAGAAGATGGGGATCACATTGGGCTGAACTTTCATCAGCAAGCCCTCTGGGAGTGACTGATTGTTAGCGGGAGGCTGAAAAAAGCAAAGACACGGGTTGATTACCAACATCCAATTCATGCATTTCATCTGCCGTAACTTGCATGGTCACGAAACAGGTGCATTGGGATTTTAAAAAGGGATTTAGCACCACGTCGTCATTTTCTGCAATGGCTGATTTGGGGAATCCAGAATATTATATTATCTGGGACACTGTTGAATGTACAATGAAGGAAAATGCTACTTTGAATTGCATAGCATATAACATTCCCTGTTTGGCATTAACCAGCCATTCACAATCCAACATTGTCTTCTCTAGAGTACAAGTACTTGAACTTCAAATTCTTTCAATATAAAGATTGAAATTCATATATATGGTGCAAATAATTTTATGTAAGAATCTAAAAATATTCAGAAATGTTAAGCCTTGAGTCGTTGTTGATCTCCATCAACTTCTGTTAATTGGACAGTTCCGCGTGTATTCTAACTGATTATATGAAACGCTGAAGAACACGAGTTAGCCACTGTACATTCTGCTTTTGCACTGCTCATTTTTTTTAGGCCGCATTAGTAATTGAGAGCGGCTCACTCATTCATTAAGCCGCACCGATTTATCATCAGATCTGCAACATGATCAGTTTGCATCCCACAGTGAGTCTCTTGGGTGACCGAATACAGTGTGCTTGGTGGCTAATGACTCATTAGTTGACATAATCCACAAGGTTTAATCTCTTTAAGAACATCCATCGATGGGTTATTATTCTAAATGATAATATTTGACTACATTTTTATGAATCATTGAACACATTGTTTTTTACCAAAAGACAAAATCCAGACCACATCTTTTCATCCCTCATTGATATGAAGAATGTTGCCTAAGTGGAGAATACCTACCCGTGGTTTGAAGTTGACAATCCTGTTGAGCTTGACAATGATGCAAGGCTTTCCATCTTGGAAGCCAAAGGAAGGGTCATCTAATCCAGAGCAAGAGCCGAGCCAAGTCCTGCTGAAGCGGCAAGATCTCCTTTGCCCACTGTCCTTGTCCAGGGATCCACGTTCCTTGTGCCCACTGGGAGTATCTTCAAATATTACCAAGGAAGACATAGTCAGTTATCCCTGTACTAATCAGTAAAAGATGAATACCAAGCAACATTTCTAAGACTTTTCAGGTTGGAAAACACGGCATCAAGTATTAACTGTAGTGATAGCTGTTTGAGACAATCTAGAGACATGAATGTAAGTGACAAATCTTGATTGACAATTGTTACATACCCATCAGGGATCAGCCATAGAGTATGACAATCCCTGTATCACTGGCTTATACTTGCCTCCACAATTTTCAAAGTTCAATTCATCAGCTTGAACGCCGTCATTATACTTTTCAAGGAAGGTTGCCATGCTTGTGGTGTATTTCTCATAAGAGGAAGGATCACTCTTGGTGAAAGATATTTCAGATTTTTCTGAACGTGGGGTGTGTGATAGACCTGAAACAAAGAACAAAAATGTACAATCAGATTTATGAAAAAAAAGCAAAAGTATTGAGCTGAGTCAGTGGCAGTAGCTGGAAGGAAAGCAGAGAAACTCCTAACAGGAGCCATACAGTGTTAGGTGCAGGCTGCTGTGTGTAAAGCCCAGAGGACAAGAGAGCCTCTGCTCTATTATCTTAGGGCAACACACAATGTAGGGTCTTGGGGATTTCCTCAGATGGTCTCTGTCAGCTCTTTATAGCTGTAATTTTCCACAGACGTTGTGCACAAGGCCTGAATGAGGCGTGGCATGTAGAGACTGAGATGGGTAAGAGGAGTGAGTGGAGACGTTCTGACCTTTTTTCCAGCTTCACTTCTGGGTCTAATTATTTTTTTTCTGTTTATGTGAGCACTGCTAGATCTATTTGTGCAACAGCAACATACAACTAACGTGCAGTCATTTGAATTTCAGTGTGGGCTTGTGAAAGTTCACCAATCCCCTGCCCCCACCCAACCAGTTTCACGTGTGACTCCCTCACAATGGAAACTTTTAGCCTCAGAGTGAGAGGCGGGCTTCAACTCTGAAAAAAAAAA
>CAESWR010000153.1:652035-666131 GCA_903171835.1 Mullus surmuletus | reverse complement strand
GGGGGGAAGGCTCTCTCCGTAGCAGAAATAATAACGATGACGTAGCAGGAGGTGATGTGAGATCAAATGTAAGCGAGGGAAAGCGTGCTCCAATCAGATTGGATGCTCGGCGCCGCGCGTGAAGTCAACTGGAAGTCAAAACACACCTCAGTGAATCCACGGGGACGCCATGAAACGGTCTAAACGTGCTCAGAAGTGTGTGGTTTCTTAGTTTCTTTGACTTGGAACCTAGTAGATGCGTCATATCGGATATTTGATTTATTAGCAGTGTTCTGAAGCCAAACACGCAGCTGTCACCTGTTGATTGGATCGGATAAGATCATTTCCAACCATTATATTGAGTATGTTGTGAAACTGCTGTTTTTTGGAGTGTTTTCTCTAGAGAAAGTGTTACGATTCCCACCCCAAGTTATCAAACCAAACGTAAACCCACTTAAGGTTTATAGTTTTGAACTATTCTAATTCAGAAAACAGCAAAGTACTAAAAACTCCCTTCAGCACTCGCTCCTTTCATCATAACTCTAGCACACCTGCCTTCCTTTTTAATGCCATTGATGTTTGACTCGGACGGCTTTCATTGTGTCCTTCCTTTTCAACTTAAAGGGATAGTTACCATTTTTTGACATGAAGTTGTATGACAAATTCACCATCAGTGTTGTTAATCAGCAGTAACTCATGGGATGCATCCCTGCGCGCACCTTTCCATCGCACGAGCGAAGACACGTCGCAGCGGTTTCCTTCTCAGCATGTAAAAGCTATCAAACAGCTGATGATGATGCGCGAGTGATATGAACAAAGGGAAAATATTGCCGGTGATTCAGAGGTCGGACTTTTTTAGGGAAAAGAATTTGTGATACAAAAGGATTACTCCTTTGAACGCATGTTGTTTTTTGGAGCAAAGCGCTTTATCCATGTGACACCAGTAACTAGACAGAACTACTTTCTGCAACACCGAAAACGGGCCAGAACTCCACTCACGGGACACAGTGGTGGAAAAGATGGTGAGGATCTCATACAACTTCATGTCAAGAATCTGAACTGTCCCTTTAAAAGACACTCACTCCATGCTCGTATTACTATACGCGTAGTAACGCGAATGCGTTTTAAGTCTGAAAACAAAGTGGTGTACAAGGTGTTAACTCCACCAGGAAGTGAAATCATAAATAACACATTCCCTTAACACTGTTGCGTCATTCTGTTTTGTTTGGTCACTCGCCCCTTGTGCGACGAGCATGAACTCATCAAGACGTTTGAGCATGTTTTTTTGTCACAATGACTCATCATTATTAGATCAGTATTTGCCGACATACCAGCCTTATAGCGGATAAGCTTCTCCTCAGGATCGGGCTCACTGGAAACACTGAACATATGGGAGAGAATATGGACGAGTCAGCTGTCAGCAGCAGTTGCTCACTGAGTTGCAATGAGACAAAAACAACACTTACAACAATACCTATCCTATAAGTAGAAAGTCATCAAAAAGGTGCGATGGTTGTGCTTCCTTTGTCAAACTGCCACATCATGCCCGTTAACTGAAGTGTGAAACAGCACAAAGTGAATAATGAAGTGTGTGACTAAGACTTTCTCTGCATTTGAACATTAGAGGCACATGTGAAGTTCAGAGTACTCTTAGATGATAGAATTTCGTCTACCCTTTGCACAGAGATCATTAATATACCGTCGATCCTGAGTGGACAAGCCAGTGTTTTCTGGTCAGTTTTCATACCATTAAGAGTAAACAATGTAATACACTCCTTTGTGAGACTATTGATTCTGTGGTGATAACATAGCAGCCCACTGTTTACATAGATCAAGGGTTTGCCAAGATTACCAGGAGGTGCAGCATTCTGAGATAGGTTGTGGATGGAATCTGGTATGCGGTGTGTGAGCTCATCAACAATAGTGTGTCTATGCAGCGGGCCAGAGGGATGATGTCCACCTGGAGCAGCTCTTTGACTGGGCAGCATGCAGGCAGACACACACCGAAACACCTCAGTCCACAACAATTTACCATGTCCAGTCAAGACGTGGCAAGGAAGACCATAGGAACGGGAATAAAATTTGTAAAACTGCACAGTTTCCAGTCGTTTTCCAGTTATTTTGGTCCGTGTCTGACAGACCTGAAGGTCATGAAACATGCATAGAAATATTCCCCACAAAGGCCCACGGCATCAGTAAAGCTGGGATTTTCGTCTGACTCTCATGTTGTTGTTTTTTGTAGGGTTTTCTTGCATTTCTTTTCACTTAAAGGCTAAATCAGATGATATTTTGTAATCTTCCCCAGCCAACAAGTCCAAAGCACAGCGTCAACTGAGCTTGCAAACAAATATTGCCATCGGGACTTTCCCCTGTGCCAGAGAGCCTTATTGATGTCTGAAAATGAATAGAAAGTGGTGTTATGCGCCAGCTCTCCATTACGATAAGCGTGAGCCCTTGTTGATTCTGACTCTTACATGTCAGCCTTCTGCTAAAAATACCCCCAAGAGCACCACATTCATGCTGAAAACAGGCCAAATAAACTCCCCTATTAGTCATGCTCGCAGTAAACTACGATGCCCGACTAGAAATGTGATAGATTTTTGTAAAGATTTCTCTCCATTAGAGAAATTGAGTGCAGAGAGACAGACTTTTTGATGTTTTCAGTGAATTTTCTTGGAGTTTTTATTGACTTTTTTAGACATTGTGGAATCTGCCCACAGAGGTGCTCCAAGAGCTGTCTGGGGTTAAAGGGCTTCCTATTAATTCACTTCAGTGGTGGGAATGGGACGCTTTATCATCATAGTGTTGCTGGGGGTTTTAACCAGAGACCTTCCTGTCACAGGTTCAAATTTCAAACCATTTAGGCCCCTATTACATCAGTAGAAATATAAAACATCACCAGCCTTGTTCTTGTAAACTGGATCACCAAAATTTATCCTTTTCCAGGGAGAAAGTTTGAAATTTTTTACTCATCGACCCTTGATTTATATTCGATTACTTTACTCTCCCAGTCAGCTTTTCTACACAGCTTGCTGTGTTGCTTTGAAAACACATGGAGCTCCCCGGAGTGTGACGCCTGTGAAAGGCTGGTACTAGTCAGATAATAATCTTTTGCGGACTGAATAACTTTAAGTGTGGCACTCAATCATTACCCTCAGTAGGCTAAAAGGCCTGACTGGAAATCACAGCTTTCCACTTCGATGCACTGTCACACGCACGACTATCTCTGCAAGTCGGACTTGCTCTCTCTGGAACAGCTGCAGCAGCCGCTCCATAGGTGGATGTGCTTCAATATCCTGCACGAGCATCCAGGGGAAGAAAAATACTTTTGTGACCGTGCAATTTCCCTCTGCCGTACTCACACACAAGTGTGTCTTTGTGCGAAGCTTTTCAAATAAAAAAAACTTGCGGTTTTGTTGTTGCCAGGAAAAGCTGAGTGTTTTTCCAGGAGGGGCCTACACATCCTCGGCACATCATCTGCTCCTCAACTTGCCAAACAACACGTGGAGCCCTCCGAGGTCGCAAGGCTTGACCTGGGACCACCCCTCTCCCTGTGTGATGCCCCTGCCCGTGACGCCGTGTCACAGGTGAATAAGCAGGCATTGCTATGCGATTGAACTGTGCACATGACGACCAACACTACAGTAAAAAAACAGCGATTGTGACTTTTTAAGAGATTTAACAACCCCCTTCTTTAATCCATTGATGCTTATGATCGCACACCCCTATTACATGATATTCAGTGAGACTTTGCGAGTAATTTTTAGATGTATGTAACACAAATGTAGCTGTAGCCATACGTTAAAACATGTATATTCAATATATATACCTCTAATGGATGACTCCACTCATTGTTCTGAGGCCATTGTGTTACTGACTTATCTCTGGTCTCCAGTACACCGGGTTTCTATATGTATAACAAATATTTACAGAGTGGAGATTAATATGCTAGTTAATTAAAAAACAGGTTTCAGCTCACACATAAAACAGTCTGAGCCTCTATTGAAGCACCTGGTCATTCAAGAAAGAAAAAAGTTATAAATGACATAAATAGCTAATATAACTTAAAGCAATTGAAAAAAAGCATAATTTAATTATGCAACAGCAATGTGTTGGTCCATTCAGACATATTTGTCCTAAATAAGTTCAAAATTGTCTGTTTAGTTTTGAACATGGTTTTCATATTCTAGCATTTGATTCTTCTGGTTCATCTCGCAGATTGATTTTGAGTGATGGACGGAGAATGTGACGGGGTTAGATGTGAAACTACAACTGTATTCACAGACGCAAAGCTCTTTTGGAGAAAAAAAAAAAGCAATAGTTTCAGCAGATAAGGCGGCATGTCCATTTCTCTTCAGAAACGCTCACAATTTAATTAGAGGCAGGCAGAGGCCGGTAGGGAGGCAGGGGATGTTTGCCGTGCAGCAGACTGATGGAGAGCATGCCCTGCAGGCTGCATGGGGGGAGCAGTTGTCTGACTCGCATGGCAAAATCAATAAACTGCGCGTCACATAATTTTCCATGCAGCGACAAGAGAAAAAGTTGCCCCTCATAAAAGAGTCATGGTCGCAATCGTCCCACAGAGCCGGAGCTTGACTTATTCACCATGAGAATGCCCGGTTGCTTTCAGTTTGTCAGTGTGGAAGATAATCTGTTTTTCTCTCTGATTACTTAACTTTAATAAGGATGTTCTTGATATAACTAACAGAGAGCAATGAAATTATGCTGCTCCATAACCATGAGTACTTGTAGCTTGTGCCACTCTTATTGTATAATGCACACTTATCCCACCATTGACCAGGGGCGCATTGTTGAAATATTATTTAAAAGTGGAGAACGTTCCTCACGAATGAGATGTTAGTCAAGGATCAACTGCTCTTCTTCATACTGACCTGCACCTTCATTCAGCAGCAGCACAAAATTACACGTAAAAAAGATGAAAGAGTTGTTTGGACAACTGTAAAAGTCATGTCTACCCACTTCAGTCACCACATTGCAGGCACACATTTGGCCAGAATCTGATTAATATTGGTTTTTCGGTGAATTAATTTATCGAAAAGCAGCTCCAAGTGCCCTTTAATTAAACTGCTTCTTTCCTTTAATAATGTTCATGTGTCTTGCTAAATCACAACATATGATACTAAGAGTAGCCAAGAGTGAATGCCCAGTAGTACAGTATACAATCTCTCATTCATGAGGAACGTTCTCTTTAAGTATGTTCTACTAAGAGTCATGCTCAGTAGTAGTAGTAGCTGTTTTGAAATGCAGCTCCATAAACGGGTCTCTGTCAGCAGGCACTGACCCACTTCTCAAAACCCAGTGTGGTGTGTAATTTGAAAGTGGGAAAAAAAAGAGCACACTTTACAACCGCATGTTTCATATATCAAAGGTCAAATCTGATATCGAAATTTGATAAAAAAATGCATGATTGCCATGGTGAGGTGAACAACAGCGACAACAAAGCTTCACATATTTGATCGGAATCTTAAAAAAAAGTAGTGCTCAGCCCATGGGTTGGAGGGTGGAGGGGTAAATAGATACACTGATTGGTGAAATAACCTCGTTCCTCTAATTTCCTGAGAGTCATTTGCAAAACATCAGGGACTGAAAAACGATACGGTATTATCAGAGTGTGTCCACATTTCCACTCCGCCATGTGATTTATGATCGCCACCAATGGAGTCCTCTTTGGAGAAGATTAAATTACAGATGTCATGGCCTCTTGTAGTGATATTACATCAAATGACATTAAGATGGGCGTTAATTGTAGTTCATGGGAAACAGAACGCTAAGTGGGAACTGATGCTCTCAGAAATCGTTGTCACTTGTAAATTGACAATCTTGAAAACATCAATGTTTGTTTTTTGTTGTTGTTATATTTTCTTATTATAAGTGATGATGGAGTGTAATGGGATTGGAAGTATCTGAGTTGAGCAGACGTCAGAACGCCTTTAGGTATCATTTTTTTAAAGCGAGGCAGGTGTTCCGCCAGCTGCTCCAATCAGTCATCGCCTAAAAAAACCCTGCAAACTATCAAGAAAAGTCAGAATTCTTCATAACACAAAAGAAAGTCAAAGTGCTGACCAAGCGACTCATTTGTGCTGGCTGCTGTAGGATTATTTATTATCTGTATATTTTGTTTTCTGTTGTATACTGTATGCAGTGATTGTTTGCAAGCCCATGCTGGTGAACGAGTGTTGAACTCTGGTTGTCCAAACACATCACCTCCTTGAGGGATTAAAGTTTTACATGAATTTGACGCCAGTTTTAAGTTGGAATTTTTGCACTTGTCTTTTGTTTACATCTTCACTTCCATTCCGTTTGCAGCTTTAGTAGCGCTTTTGTGTGAAATCCTGAACAGCACCGCATAACACCACTCAGACCTTCTTGTACATAGAAATGCTCCATCCAAGGTTGGAAACACTCCAACTCCCTCTTCATGTTGTGGGTGAAAAAAAAAAAAAAGATAGCGTGTGGTGCTATCAGCTGGTGTGAGTTCCTACAGACCGCCGGGCTGCCGCGTCGGAAACTGACTCAGCGTGATAACTCCAAACTCCAGTGAAAGCCAGTTAGCTTAGCTTGTTATCTCCCACCTCGCCAGTGTCTTAAGTCGCTAATCGCTTACAAATCCGGGGTGTGGTTGTTGGCAAAAGAAGGAAAAGGCATCTTGCGACACGGCTCGTAGGATATTAAGTAGTGGGCCGGCAGGTTTGTGGATCTGAGTGTTTGACTTACTAACTTACTTTTATTTGAGGAGGTTGTGCACCGGCGCACAGAGCCTCACCCAGCCAGCTGCTAAACACACAACCTTCTGCCCTCGCATAAAAGCAGATGACAAATCAGCTATTATATCGTTTTCTTTCATATCAGTGTCAAGTGAGTGGGAAATGAATTTTGCTCCTCTGTCCAGTGGGTTTTCTGGTGGCACTTTTCCAAGCAGAGCTAATAACATTCATTATGTTTCTGTATGTGTGTGTGACGCCTGGATATTTTTGGTCCATTCCTGCTGTTTAGCACTGCAGAAGTTCTCGCCGCTGGTTCTGGCACCGTATCTGTCATCAAAGGGATGTCCCTGGAAACCAAGGTGGCCGAGGCATTGATAAAGCCCTAATAAATGAGTCCAGGGTATCGCACTCCTGAAATACTCGAGCCCTGATGATTTTCCAGGCAGTGATTCCCTCTCTTCTATTATCACCGGCGTCAGTGGGGCTTATCTCTGCCTGACTGGCCAGCTCACCGCGGCACACACACACACACACACACACACACACACACACACACACACACATCCTCCGAGCCAACGGCGGTGCTTGGCCCAAACAGGGTTAAAGCATGGATTGGAGTGATTTGTTTTGTGGGCGTTATGATGGTGGCCTTTTGGCTGGACCCTTAATTTAATCAGTGAAGGACTATTAAACAGCAAAGGTCTTATGGGAAAAAGGGACCCTGCTGAGGGACCTTTTGACATCCTCGCAGTGGCAGTTGTGTAACCTCACATTCCAGGCATAGTTGGGTTTTTCGGCAGCAGACTATTGCGCCATTCAGCCGCAATTACAGTAACAACCGAAGACGGAAAAAAATAGATATCGAGATTGAATTAGTTTCGGTCATTGTTTTGATTGGAAAAGCCGCTCTTTTATTCGCATTCACGAGATTATGTTGAAAATTATCGGTGCTTTAAAGCGAAAGAGATTAAAATTCCAGTGGCATGATATCTTGTGTGTTTGAGAGGATTAGTGAACACTAACTTCGAGTAGTTTGTATGAAACTGTTGTGCTACAAAGGCAGCTCATTAGGCCTCTGCGTGTCGTCATTATCAGAACCATGATCGTGGTGATTAGAGCCGCTGGACTGATATCGGCGTGACCTTTATTCCTCCCCCGCAAAGCACTCAAATTGTATGTAGTTGTGGGCTTTTTCTTTATTCCTGACTTGACTCATGGCACCTTTGCTCAGATTAAACACAATGTGGGGAGTCTTGTTTAGGTTATGCAACAATGTTCATAACTGTATGTGAGTAACTGAGTGTATGTCTTGTGTGTTGCTCATTTGATTTATGTTCATTCTATATGTTCAAAAATCAAACAGTATCTTACTTTCAAACATGTTTATTTATCCAATATTTTTATATTTCCTGGATTTCTCCTACTCAAAAGCTTAAAAAAAGGTTTGTATGGAAAGTAGAGGTCAGACAAGGGTCAGAGGAGAACAAGTAAGTACAAAGAAATGTGTGTGTGTGTGGGTGTGTGTGAGTGAGTGTACATTATAAGTGTATGTCTGTATGTATGTATGTATGTATGAATGTATGTATGTGATTATTCATTCATACATTCAGTGAGATAGTTATTTAGTTACTGGTTTACAGAAGTAGAAAGACAATAGTAAAATAAAGCGAGCCTGAAGAGATGCTAACCAAGTTTCTGTTGCTTGATGATGCAGCGGAGGACTGTGGAATTATGGGAGTCGTTGTCTTCATGTCAAACAACCACCAATGTAGATAAATCATATCCACAGAAGTAGCCTGACACATTGTGAATTTGCTATCTTATGATGACATAAATCTTGTACCCACACAGCTACTGGAGCTGATGCTACAGTGGGGCAGCGCCACCGTTCACCATGACATTGGGTTTATGTCAGATTGTCTCTATGTCGACCCAATTGTTGGCGTGAGGCACTTAACCGCACGTCTCCGCTTTTAATTTGTGAATTAATGTTGTGAAACCGCATGCAGTTATTGAGAATGGAAAAAGTGCACAACTCAACACCATATGAACGTCTTCCGAAGTTTAATGTGGTATGGGGGGGGACTTGTCCCAGAAATGTGCAGACATTTAATATATTCTAAATCAAAATGTGTGTTTTGGCAGATTGCCTGTGTGAGGATTAAGTAAAACAAGTATAGTCAACTGAAAAATTGCAAAACGCTTAATAGGGGGGAAAAATGCATACAATTATTCAGTCGGTCCGAGATTGCAAATCTGCTTTTTAAATGTCACACGTTTTGCATTTTTTAAACCATAATAGGAGAAACAAGTGACCTCATCAAACCAATTACGATTTTCATACGGACTGATTGCCGATGAAAGTCATCAACGCGCTTTGTACATCCATTACGCGCTGCCACAAGTGCTCTGTGGTGCCGTTTGGACAAAAACAAGAAAACACATTAACAGTGCAGGATACCATCCTGCTGAGGACGTGTCCTTGGGGGAGACTGCGTAGAATCCGTCCATTGTGACAGAAAAGTGGGTTTGCATGTACAGTATGTAGGGAGGGGCAAGACCACGTTGTACCTGTTTGCCCACACACACACACACACACATTCACACACTCTGTATGTGCTGAGTTTGCCTAGCAGGTGTTGATGAAGTGATTTATACATCTGCCTGGACCAAAGCTCCATCCTCTCACAGGCCTTTGGTGACGCTTGAATTCTCACACTTTTGTCACCGTAAATCATTTCTCTCACACGCGTCAAACAAAGCTTCCTATGTGCTGCGGGGGGGACTCTACCGCAGAAATGAATAAATGAAATGGTCTTTTCTTTCACTGAATTCAGCACAAGACTGCAGGTTGCTTCTGCCTCTGCACTGATTTATGAATGGGACTCTATCTTCTCGGCAGCTGCTGTTGCTCCTTCATTTGAATACAAACCTGGTTCTGGCTGTCGGGGGACAATAGGGGTCTGTCGTGGCGCTGTGAGATGAGAGCTATACTTTGACTCCGGAGGAAGTGCATGAGCGACGATCAGTGTTTGCTTCTGAGAAATAATTGGATTTCATTCCGACTTTATATTTCCCATCAAAATAAATATGGCTGAACATTCCTCTTGCAGAGGGGACAGATGTTCTGTTCAGCGGCCTGCGGGCGAAAGCACAAATGAAAGCAGTCGTTCTTTTACAGGAGCGAAACAACACTGCTGATTTATGGTAATTATTTTGCTTGATTTGCTGGACAAAATTACGTTTATGATGCCCAAAATGGCATTTAATATTAGAAATGCAGACTTTTGAACAAGTAAAATGTCAGGCTGATCCCAACACATAATTGAATCTTGACAAGTGAGGGGGCGTGTCACTCCATCCCAGCACCGCGCCTGCTGACCGCGTTAATAAATGTCCAAGTCAGCAGCATATTAGGTCACTTCCTGTTGTATTTCAACAACAGTGGCCAAGCCCCAAGTTCAGCTCTCCCATGGCCCTCTGCTGCAACTCACAGTTTGAAAAAAGTCTTTTTTAATATAAGATTACATCAGGGTGCATTGTGGGATATGTAGGATGTACTGTTTTTGGAGCATTTTCAAACCAAAAATCATCTTTCAGGCTGTGTTGGATTTATTCTCCTCCGATTCTGACTGTCACATCTCAGTGGAAGTATTAATTTTAATGAAAAACATTTTGGTTTTGAAAGAGTAAAATCATTTTCGCAGAATCACTTTCCTTGCTGTTTCAAAAGTCTATCAAGATATTGTGATTCTGATGCTGATGTGTTTTGTGTGTTTTGTGTGTTTTGGTTTCCCACCACATTTACGGAGAGTGGCACTTCACAGAGAAGTGGAGCAATCGCTGCAAATGAGCATTCTGGAGAATCACCGGGTGCACGTCAAACGAGTCGGGGAGTGGTGTCCTGGCAGCGGGGGGGCCGCGGCCGTACCGAAGCTGCTGCTGGATGCAATGAAAAGCAGATGTGCACCGTCATTCCCAAATATTTACCTTAAAGAAGGCTGCCTTTAGTTTGTGCACATCGCTCTCAAAGATGTTGTTTCTGTGATGTGACACTCACGATACCAGCTCTGGACATGATGTAAATCACCTTAAAGGGAGAGTTCACTCAAAAATGAGGCTTTAGGGGGTAAAAAGCAGCCAAACCCAATAAAGTGGAATCTGAGATCTCCACTCAGCCTCTCAATTAATGGTGAGTAGGCAATGGCTGAATAACATTTTTTGGGTTAACTATTCCTTTAAGAAGCAGTTTAAGAGATATTTCTGATTTGAAGCAGGGTTCAGTCAGAGACCCCGCAGCCCCCCTTCCTGTGATGGTTAGTGGAGCGCAGCCTGTTACCATACCGTTAAATCAGAGTATTGTGAATGAAGCCCTACATTCTCAAAATGCCAAAAGCACCGCTCTAAATAGAGCTTTTTAAATAGACACCGGCATCTATTAATACCTCTCACTCCTGCTCCATTTTGACTTTTGTGGAACTCCTTTTACAGTGACTCATGCACGATCCATGAACGCAGGCTGCTGTTTATTTTTAGATGCATTGAGGATCAGCTCGCACGCGGGATCAGATTTTCGAGCACATGGTGAACAAACGAACGCCTCACATCAAAGGCGACAAACTAATCAGAGACAGGAATGAAAGAGTCCAAGACCGTGTACATCAACGAAACATCCTAAAACAGAACAGTTTTCTTTTTTTAACCGAAATAAATTTGACAGCAACATAAACAGCCTCTGCATTATATTTGCATATAACCTGTGTCCATGTATGCATAGGCAGCTATTTCCACTCATTTCAAGCATTTGAGACTTTTTTGTCTCTCTAGCAAAATCAGATGTGAATTTGTCAGGTGAATGTGGCTTCTAAGTTGACTGAAATCACATGAAGACATTTAATTAGAAGGCAGAGGCTGACTCAGTCCCAAACCCAGACAAGACCCAGTAAAGATGCCTTTGAGACAAGACGAGATCAAGACTTTCAAAAAGTGGTCTTAAGACGGGTTTGATAACCAAGACTGATCTCCAGTTCTACAATTCTACACTAGACCCATTTAGCAGCTAACCATGTATCTCCAAGTGGTCAAACAAATGTTGTTTTATGAGGACAATTATTAAGGGTACTCGCCAGCAACACTTCAGCAACACTTCACCCCACAAACAAAATGAGATCATTTTTCAGACTCTAATTTGTTTCCCACTCTGCTCGTACAAAGCAGTTTCAGGGACAGAAGAAGCTGCCCTGACTGTTATCTTGTGGTTCAGAGAAGAATATGGATAAATGATTCGGTGCCGGTCCAGCGGCATATTGTTTCCAGTGGGCCATGTTAGTGTTTAGTGGTCTGTATGTGGGCAGAAAAGCTTTATTTTCAAGCCAAGTGAATTATTGTCCTGTAATGGAGGGTTCGGTTGCCATTGGTAAAAGCCATATCTTGAGCATTTTATACAATTATCTTAATGTAGAGCTTGGAAACAAATTGATATAAGACACTTCTGACCAAAAACAATATCTTCGCATTTTTGCCATTGTATCATTCTGGCAGCTATAATGTGCATTTTCACTAAACAAGAGTTCAGTTGGGACTATTTTAAGTCATGCATGAGTAAACATTTAGAAGATGCTGTCTGTACACTCACAGTAAATATGCACTTTCTAAATAGAAGGGTGGTAGATTTAAATCAAACTTGTGGCCTTGATTGTAGACATATGAAGACATCTCACAGATTTCAGTAATATTTATTTTCATTCTACATTTAGCTTCATGATTGGTTGAAAACACCATCAAAAAACCTTTTTGAAGTAGATTTCAAAATAATATCTTAAATACAAACTTTCCGACATGTTTGACAACTGAGGCAGCTTTTTGGTGTAAACAAATTTAATACCGAAAGCGTGATTTAAAATGATTGTCACCCTGTTAAATGGATGCCATGGGCTCTCAGACAGTTAACACGTGTCTCCTGGGTCCAATAAATCATCACGTAAATATTTGAATTGCTTGTATTCTAAAAGTCCTGTCTTTTAAGGAACACCCGTAACTGTGGTGGGACTTTGTCAGCACTGCTTTTAAGAGTCCACCTTAAGATATCAAATGAGGTGTACTTCTGGATTTGTCCCCCGAGCAGCAAATTACACATCACTCCTGGATACAAAACATCTGCACAACAAAAGGCTCAGCGCAGTCTAAAACCAGGCAGCTGTGAGCGAGCGCCCCAGACGGACTGATTTCTTCATCATGGATCCTGCTCGGATGCTCTTGGCGCTGTCTCTGCTTGCCACGGCGGCGGCTCAGGCTCACGACCACCACGACATGGCCTGGGTCAACGGCTACCGTCAGAGCTTCAACTTCCAATGTCCCCATGGCGAGGTGCTGGTGGCCATCAGGAGCTACTTCAGCGAGAGCGAGGGCTCGGACCGCCTGTGGTCCTTCGAGTGCCAGCCTACACCTGAGGGGCTGGGGGAGCCCAGTGACTGCTGGTGGGACGACATCAGCCGGGCTGGGATGGAGTGGTAGGTCCTCCATCATTGGTGTTTTTTCATTTTCCTTTTTCACTTTCGAATTTGTGATTCAGAGACAGATATTTTATTTGCAAATGTAGAATATATGAGCGCAAGAACGGAAAACAATGTTACTGTGATTATGTTGTCAGCAGGAAAGTGATGACTGGAACACAACTGGAATTCATCTAAACAAATCAGACCACACGTGTACAGTCAATGTGAGCCATGTTATTGCTCCAATTAGTGGGAGGGGGGAAGGCCCACACACCGAGGACAATGCTCCGCTCGTCCACGGCAAACTCTGAACAGCAACAGAGAGATAAAGGTCACTATTAGCAGACAACAAAACCCCATATCAGACCTGTGTGTGCTTTTCAGCCGAATCTGTGAACAAAACACAGTGGGAGTTGTGGTGACACACTCGCTGATGGAAGATTTCTTAGGACTTTTGAAATGGGTCAGGGTGTACCAGCGGTTTGCCAGTAGGAACTGTACGTGCTCCGGCGGTTTAATGGATTTACAAGTGGATTCTAATTTCACAAAACCCTGAATAGTCTTCTTTTATCTTTTTAATTTTTTTTCCCTGCGACTTTTATTAAAATCTGAATTCTGTCCGGCTGTCTGCCCAAACCCGGCCAGGCCCTCCGAGGCCCGGATGAATCACAGCCCCACATCTCTACAGCCACATGTGTCCTCAGCGATTCCAGGGAGCGAGCGCTGATGCCAGTGAATTTTAAAAAGATTTGTCCAAAAACAAAAAAGCAAAAAAAACAGACGGCCCTGCGGAGATCGTTGCTGTTTTATAGGCCACATGTTGCAGTGATGTCCAAGACTTTTGCAACTCGTCATTCATAAAACAGATCGTGAGAACAGCCATTAAAATCTGCAAGAT
>CAESWR010000153.1:575180-596922 GCA_903171835.1 Mullus surmuletus | reverse complement strand
CCCCCCCCCCCCCTTTTTTTTCAATTTCATTTGCTTTTTCTGCAGCCAAACTGGGTTGCACACACTTGCACACCTATAAACATGTATTTTTAAAGATATCGGGCATTAGTTGTCTTGTCCTTATCTTCAAATTTTAAAGGTTGATGAAATAATTTTGCAATAGTCAGCAGTCAGAGTAAGAAAACAAGGCATTGGGTGCAGGTTTAGTGCAGGTGTGGTGTTATTTGTCAATGGAGGAGGAGGGTTCAGGGCGTGGCCCCTCCGCCAACCTCCACCATAGTTAACCTTCAATTAAGTTTGGATTGAATAATTTGCCTCTAAAACGCAGGTTGCCAGAACTAGTTCAACTGTCGCCTCATTAACCTGCTGCTTTTGTGCTTCCTCTCATTGTTTGTTGACTGGTCAGAATCCAGAATATTGACAGGAGTCGTTCATCAGGTTCAACACATGCTGCCGTTTCAATCTGACAAATATATTTTGGTGTCACTGCAACCAAACTGAAGCTGCTTGGCATCATTCGTGTTCTTCAGGCTGCAGCTGAACGAGGCCACGTAGATAAGATAGGTAAATGTGCACTTTCACCTATATTCACATATTATCAGATGTGACTTGATGAGAGGAAACGTAAAGAAATCCTACCAACATGAATTCAAATTTGCATAAATGCAGCTTTTTTTCTTTTTTTGTTAATATTTGCAGCAGATTTATTCCCAGCAAAGCTTAGTTGGATGTGTCTATCTCTGGGCTCTGCTTGTTGTTTGTCTGCTTTTGGGTGTCTGGTTACTCTGCTTGGAGTTTTTCAGTCAGCCTGAGGCAAAGGCTGTTCAGCATCCACTTAAAGACGGTGCAGCGCCTCCAGACGAGACTGGGTCAAAGGTCAGCACTAAACAGGGCCGGCCATTGTCTCCTGGCAGGTTGGGCACAGCGGCCGATGAAAATGCAATCAAAACAAACAGCCCAGCCGATCGGGGCCCTTCTCCAGTGTCCTTATTAATCACTTGTTCAAAGGCCCCGAGACCCTCGCCCCCTCATCTGTCAGCCCCGGCTGGAAGAGGGACATGACTGCAAAACAATAGAAAGCCCCGGAGTTTCTCCTCCTCTCATCCCCCTTACTTTTATAGAACCTGAAACAGTCTAAAGTCAAATCCTCTGGGGCACGAGCAGCAGCGCAGATTCCTCTAAGGTTTCAAAGAAAACCAGAGACGGGGAGAGAATCGGTGGAAGGAAACAATGAAGAATCGTACAATATTAATGCGGCACCTTAAAAAACCTCTTAGACTGGTGGTGAAAACCTTTCGTCTACATGCACATTAAAGCCACGTTAACTATCACCTATAATCTCATATGAAGCCAGTAACAAAACGTCAAGAGGAAGTTGTTTTTGGAACAATTTAGGGGAAGAATTAAAGATCACAAGGGTGTTTTTTCAATTCGCTCAAAGTAATTAAGCCTCGGACGACTGAATTCCGTCCTATCAAAACACACAAGAGCCAGAATAACACGATATAATGACTGCGCACATGAAATGAATCCAAAACAAGGTGTGAAACCACAACAGATAATAACGCTAACAATGCAAATCAATTAAATTAGTGCAGAATGTGGACCTTCACGTGAACATGTGCTCCGATAGATAGATAGATGATAGATAGATAGATAGATAGATAGATAGATTGATAGATAGATAGATCGATTCAAATTCTTCTTATGATTGCTTTTTTCTCGTTGCTGACTGTCCTTGAAAGAAAATGAAATGAATGAGTTGATTCATAAGTAATAATTGATGGTTTTCACATCAGTGAAAGGTGGAGCTGTCTAACCTGCACAGCCAAACTACCTGTCTTAACAATTAAGTCAAATCCTTTATTCCAAAATGTGTGTCTCTCTATTGTTCTGTTGAGAGCGAAGATGTTTGTTATTTTTAATCCTTTTCAATGATTTTCCACCACACAGGTGTATTCAGAAGTGCTTTGTTCTGAGTGGGACCTCTCTGTGCCCACAGAGGAAAGCCTGACGAATGAGTGAAACGCATCCAATAAAAGTGTCCAAGCACTGTGTTTCCTCTTCCCATAAATCTCTCCAGATAAAAGACCTCTGACATCTTCACTCACACTGAACCGCCCCAAAGCCCCCGAGCACGGCGGGGATCAAAAGAGGAAGCGAGGCAGCAGGATGTCGCTCGGCCCGCTGCTGCGGCCCGCCATTGCGGCCCGCGGCCCACCGCCGCTGCTGCGAGCGCGCCACCACTTATAAATATATCAGGAGGCGGCGGCAGCTGAGGATCCGGGCAGACACAAGTGTTCTCAGGCCACTTCGGTCCTCCAGACTGACACGCAGACACACGGGAGGACAGACGGTATCGCTCTGAATGGCAGCTGGAGTCATACGAAGAGCGTGGGGATTCCCATTGACTTCAACGCCTCCGATATTGTCAATTTGCGCTTATTTACCGAGAGCAAAATAACGGGAAAACCACCACCGACAATCCATGTAAGATACATTGATGACTTTTTAATCTGTTTTCATTGGGTTATGTCAACTAATAATATAACAAAAGCCGACTTTTACTGTTTGATTGTACTTACCGATGAAAGGGGAACTCTGGGTAACACTGCACAGCTGTGTAAGGTGAATTCATGTTGTCATGCCAAATTTGACGAGATCTTCAGCGACTGTGCATCAGATAAGTGTAACAAAAATTAAAAAAAATAAATACAAATAAATAAACAAACAAAAGAAGACCTGGATTAAAGTGCCGGAGGCTACAGTGCAGAGTGGAGAAGGTTTGAGAGATGTTTTGAATTTAGGTATTTTTTCTTCGGCTACCCTACAAACAGGGAGGGGCCTCTGGCAACCCCCCGACCAATCCCCAGCTACAGTTGTACATGATATTACTCACTCTCAGTTGCTAGGATATAGATATCAAGCAACTGCATTTGACCCCGCACCCCACGACACACACACACACACACACACACATGCACACGCACCCACGCACATGGCGAGCCATGACCCCGACAAGTGCACCAACCACCCAACACCGTGTGTGTGTTTCTCCGGCGTGTCCAGATATTTCCACCCAGATTCCCAAGTGTTTTTTGGGGGTTTTTTTGGAGGGTGGAGGTCTGTTGCGTCACACTCCCCACCGGGACGGAGGATTCGAAGCACTCTGATTTGGGATCAGTGGATGGCTGCATTTAAAAAAACATTTTCGAATCCTTTTTGATTCAGCAAAAGCGTCCGTCTGGGGGACTACCTCGCAAAAATTACCCAAATATTTCATTTAAGGAAGTGAAACGTCGTCAAATGGTGAAGATGTTTCACCGGTGAGAAGAAATTACTTCAACCAGGCATGAGAAATTCGAAATCGCTGTAGCTTAACTTGGAAAAAGATGTAAATGCGGTGGTTTGGAAATCCTTCTACAGTAACCCACTATCTCATCTCTCAGCGGCCACTGATTCGGTGCCACATCCAAAGACCTGCGACTCAGCATCAGACCCTCGCTCGTTCGCTTGTACCCCAGCAGTGCGACACTGTAAACCTAGAGGTCTGGTGTGGTTTGCTGAGATGAACAGCGGATGAATCAGCATGCTAAAATAAAGGCAGGGTCACAGCGGGGGGAAGGATAATAAATAGATGTGGTGTATCCAGGGAACACAAACCTCTAAGCTTCTTTCTTGTACT
This sequence comes from Mullus surmuletus, assembly GCA_903171835.1. Classification (NCBI taxonomy): domain Eukaryota; kingdom Metazoa; phylum Chordata; class Actinopteri; order Syngnathiformes; family Mullidae; genus Mullus; species Mullus surmuletus. The sequence goes on along the minus strand of CAESWR010000153.1, from coordinate 593,237 downwards.
TTTAATAAAGATGTACCCCCCCCCCCCCACACACACACACACACACACATACACACACACCACCCACCACCCTCCCGTCGGACCGTCTGCCCAGCAGCGCCTACGGTTTGAGAATTTACGGCGATATGGCAAACACACATAGTGATGTACCTGTGGTCACACGCGGGAATCCAGCAACAACAGAGTGTCAACCAGCAGTGTGCGATGTACGCATGTTCACATAACAGAGTGGAAATAAAAAGGTGGTATCCACAAAAGTCATCAAGAAGCCAAAAAAGGTTTTTTTTAATAAGAGAAGATAAGATAAGATGAGATAAGAAGAGATAAGATAAGACTCTTTTATCAGTCCCAGAGTGGTGAAATTCCATAGTTACAGCAGCAAAGTGGATAGCAAAAATAGAGGTTGGACAAGCAATATATGCAAACAATATACAACAATATAAACAACAGTATAAAACAATATATACAATATATTCAATATAAAAATAATACCCCTGACTGGAGCATTGATATTGTCTTGAAGTGTGTAGTTTACTGGGAGCACTGCTGGTTGTTATCATTTATTGTGTTACATTATTATATTATTTATGACCTGCTTGGAGCATTGACGTGAATATTCTAGAATTTAAAGTGTAAAGGAAGTCCTTTAACAAGTTTTCTTTTCATTTAGTGAAGCCCTCAAAAAAGACGTGAGAGTTTGCGCCGTGCTATCGGCCAACTAAGGTGAGCTCATAGTGCAGATGTGATGTGGATGCTATTTTGGACTGATCGTGTTAAAAAAAATAAAGGAAATGCAAAAGGAATATGTAAAATCCTCCTCAAGGGAACACAATATTAACATATTACACCATAACACGGAAATCAGTACTGTTTAACCCTTTAGAGCTCCATAAAAAAACTTTCTCAAACGTCCCTCTGAATGAAAAAAGTCCCCTCCCTAAAAACTGCTGTAAAAATAACGTATATATGAATATTTTTTCCACTTTAAATGAGTCAATCTTTTTAATCAAACTCAGCCTGAAATATGTTTGTCAAATATTAATTATTTGGGGGAATTTTTTAACCCTGTAAATGCCTATTTGTTTGTGTAACTCCACAGTATTTTAATTGAAAAACCCACAAAAATTCCAATATTTTCCATAAAATGCAATACAATGAGGATTTTATTATGGGTCAACGATTAGCAGCAAGATTGAATTTGAAGCATTCCTATTTCTTCTGCATTAACAGATTTTTTTTTAAGTTCCTGAGGACAAAAAGCATCTCCTTCCAAAAGACTGATGTAACATATCATATATTAATATTTTTCCCTCTTTAAATTGGTCAGTATTGTTCATTAGCTTCAGCCTGAAAGATCCATATTAATATATATCAAATTTGGGGGGGGATTTTGACCCTCTAGGCAAGTCTAGACTAATAACGTCCCTCTTAAGGGTTAAATTCTGGGGTTAAATCCTTGTTTTTTCACTAAATATCACATGAAATCACAGCCAGCTGACTGATGAAACGAGGGCTCCATTGACTCACTCTCCCGGTTTCCCAACATCTCTGTGACCGTCACAATAGCGAGTTATGACTCTGCGCGTAATATCATGGTTAAACTCTCCCTCCTGTCATCTCAGCACTAATAACGGCTGTACCCAAAACCTTGTCTTTCTTCAGCGGAGGTCTATAATTACAGCGTCACAAAATCAGTGAGAAAAATGCTGGAAACCTTTTTTGTCTTCCTTCGAACTCAGCAGACGTGAGAATAATATTCTAACTCATTGTAAGGCATAATGGTGCGACTTAAACGATGATACCAGAGTGAATGCAAATTTTGGTGTGCTTCCTCAGTGACAAACTTTCTAATATAGTATTAGAAGTTTTGTTGTGGGTGGAAGATGGCATTATCACATGTCAGAGTGAAAAAGACACCGTTGCTGTTACCATGTGCCCTGAATCACAGCTGTACCACAGTGGTGCTCTATATGTCTGAGCCAAGGTCGCTGCTGTAAATAACAGTTGTTGTTCATCTTCTCGCTCGGTTAAATAAAGTTTTCGGTCTCTGCTCACCCAAAGACAACTTGTAAAATCCTCCGGGCGATTATTGAACCGTATTTATAAGGCAAAAAAATAATAAAAATCCCTCTGATAAGCTTTTTTACACCCGCCGTGTAAAAAAGCCCCCCTTCGGACATAACAAGGACAAACCGACCTCAAGATGTCATTAAATCTGATATTTACAAGGACACATGAGACCCTTACATCATTAATTACACTAAGGCCCTGGGCAAATGAAGCCCCCTTACTTCACTTGACATGTATGTGTGTGTTTATGAGTTAGCAGCTACGTCAGCGACATCTCCGGTCCTGTCATCAGCCACCGCCGTGCACACGTCTGATGTGGTTGTTATTCTCCGATTAGAGAGCTCGGCGGGCGCTAAGCTCACTTTGCGCTGCAACTGCATCCGGCGTCCGAGCCGTAGATGGCGAGCGGCCCCCGTGACTGCAAAGCCCAATAATTCATTTTGGTGTGTTCATTGTCACGGGGGGCATTATGCGGCCCATTCACACAACCTTATTAATGTCAAGAGTTTACATAGGGGATGCCGGGGAGCAGTTGGCGCGGCAGCTGACGAAGTCGGCCTGGCGTTGGCGTGGCGCTGTGTGGAGATGCATTATCAGTGTCAGTCACAGACCCGGGCCGCTGCAGCCCGTCGCCCTCACACAGCCGGGGGGTTATGTGGGCATACTTGTGTGTGTCTGTGTGTGTATTCCAGTTGGTGACTAATGCAGGGGAAATCCAGATGAGTCAAAACTACCAGTGTCCGGTGCGGTGTCGGAGAGGCGATAATTTACAGCCGAAGCACTAAACTGCCCGGCAACTCAGCATTGTTCGCGTCGTCCCTATTGGGGAAAACTATTCTAAATGACGATATGTCACTTGCGGTTCAAAGGTCAGGATTAAGGATATTTGGCAGGCAGCTGACGTCATGAATTGATTCATCTCTTATTAAAAAAATAAGAGAAAAAACAAAGGATGATTAAAAATGAAAAAACAAATTCAGCTCCTGGAGCATGAAATATTTTCAGCCTCACACAACCAGTCTTGCACTTCCATAACGGCACTGTGAACCTGCCATGAGCGTTCCCATGTGACCAGTATAACCAGTATATCTCTTCACTGAATCATTATTTGCGGTAATATAAGGCTCCCAGACAATTATTGATTCTTTCCCACGGTGCGATTCAGTTTTTTTGTGCACCTTTTGTCGTACTGTGACTCTAACACCTGAGATCGAGCTTTTGTCACGTTGGGAAAATCAGTCTTGCCTGCAGCGCCGAAAAGGCAGCGAGCCAGGGTTGGATAATCCACCCAGGCTAACCAGCTTTGGTGGGACATGCATGTGCTTAAAAGGACATGATGTGATTTCAAATTTCACACAAGGCTTTTTTAATCAAACAGGATAATTGTTAAACTAAAAAAGAATGACATGCTAAATGCATCATTTGTTTGGCTGTTTTTTGTCCTGATGTAATGTAATAAAAAAATGTTGTTTAAAATTGTTGATAATAGCAACCTAGCTAATAGGAGCTGCGTTTTTCCTCTTTTTTTGATTAGAACATTTTAAAATAAAATATCCTATATCTCTGTAAGTATGAAGTAACATGTTTATCTAAATTCCCAATGGTATATTTGAGTTTTATCACCAAACACAGTAGAATAAACGAATGAAGCGCAAACAAAAAGAGCTACAGGAAGTGCTGCAGAGTTTGACAGGTTTTGATGACGGCTCTTTATTTTGATTAGTCACTATGTTTTTTGGATCATTGTCTTGCATCATTTTTAAATGTCAAAATGGAGAGAGAGAACATGTCATGTTACAACTGCAACAGTAAAGGATATAATGAAGTACAAAATAAATGGAATATTCAGGAAATGCACATTAATAATGATAATAATCCGTTTGCACATCGTGTGATCTGCCATCGCTCTCCATCTCTGGCAAAGTTCATCTTGGGAACATGACGTTTCCTGACAGTTAATATAAAAGAAGGAGGGCGTGTCTTCTCCAAACCTGTGCATCTGTTCTCACCGTCAAGTGACTGACTCAGTGCGCCTACCTCAACCCAACGTCTGGAACAAAATGCTGACACTTTAGCTAAAATCCAATTTCAGGAGGAATTATTTGTAAAATGGGAAGATAATTTCCCAAAGAGGTCAATCTGAATAAAGAGAATGAAATATATGCAAGAGACAGCAGCGATGTAGTGGTGAACCTTGTGCAGAAATGTATTATTGAATCAACAGCAGGCCATGAGAGTGTGCAGACAAAACAAAAATACCAAACCGTGGATCAAAACCTGCTCCGCTTCAAACAAGTACAACTGGAATGACTTTGTTTTTCTTCCCAAGGACGGAGAATCCCATCACGGAGCACTTACGGTAAACACAATCAAAGCTCTTCAACAACCAGCGTCCCGGATCTGAGAAACAGAAATCAGCCAACCACAAACCATCAATCACGGCTAATCCAACACTAAACCGGCCTCTGCTGTCGTTTGATGTCAGTCAACATCAGTCGCGGCGCTCGGCGGTAACATCGCGCGCTCGTCTATAACGAGGGTAAATGAAGAAAAACACGGACAGCAAATTGTTAATTTAGTAAATAACGAGGCAACACCATATTCAAGTGTTCATTCACAATTTCAGGTTCAAATGCAAACTAAAGATAAAACCATTAGAGACACCATGGCGACTGCAGCGCGTTTGCCAAACGATCATCGCCCCGATGGAGAGGCGCCGTTAAATGAGGAAATTGTCGGGGTCAGGAGCAGCGGCGGTGATATTTTACCCCGGACGAGCAGGTGTTCCCGGGACCTGCTTCAGCACTTCTGTGAGGTAACACAATCTTTCATATTCTAACTTTCAGAAATATAGTCCATGATGTAAAAGTTGTGGACCGGTGTTTAGCAACCACACGGCCCGTATCCCGGCAACAGCTTGACAAGTGTGATTGGTCTGCCCCTCAACCTATTAAAAAGCATGTATGGGTAGAAAATAATGATGCCCGGGGGCGGCTCAAAGACACATTACCCCCCCCCCCCCACACCCATCCATGAGCTTACACCCCGTCCGCGTGTAATCTAAGAGAGGAGTTGAAGTGTCCTTTGTCACCGGATAGGCTTTAAAAATAAAACACGCTGTCGACGTTCTGGGACGCTTGAATGAAAGTGGATCTTTCAGAGGCATTTCTTTCCAGTCCCTGATGAGTAGATGGATATATAGTGGTTCATCTGAGACCCCTGCATGCCGAAGTCATCAAACAATAACAAGTCGGGCATGCCGTGCATCATGTCAGACAATCCACAAATATCGCAGAATACTAAATCTTCGGAAGACGAACCTGCTCCCTCATTTAAAGATAACAAATGCTTGAAATGGGTGGTGCAGCATGAGAGGATTTCCTTTATTGGTTCCCATTTCCTGCCATGAGTCACTCTCAATAATACACGTAAGAACCTTCAAAACCTTTTTTTGTTGTTCTATCAATTGTTTTTCCGCGCCGACCTTTCCCCCCTTGTGCGACGTCATTGAAGCAAATCGCCGAATAATCCATTTTGCTAATTGATAGGCTTAAGGAATTTACATTGCGATGACGGCATATGAAAGTGGATCCAGCGGGACGGGAGGCGATGAGAATGCTGTGCCGAGTAAGGTAGACCAGTTTCCAGCGGGATCACGTCACGCGTCAATCTCCTGGGATTTGCGATTGTACTCGGAAGCCCGGACGTGTTAGCCAGTGTGAGAGCCACGACACAACAGGCCGGACCACAGTTACGCTCGTCTCATCTTTCCCTTTCCACAGTCGTCCAAGATGCCTCCCTGCCAAATAATGCTGGCGGAGTGAGGCCTTGGAAGCAGGTGATGCGCCATTTAGGTGCCGACGCTCGCGGAGAAGAATGGCCCTTGCACACCTGACGAGTTCTCGGCGTAGCATCTGTTCTTCGACGGTGTCGATGTCAAGCCCCGCTTTCACATCACGGAGTCAAATTGTCGTCTGAGTCAGTTAGCTGACCCCCCTCGCTGACACCTAGCTAAGCACCGCTAAGCTCGGACACGCTAACATCATTGCCCTTTTTGGTCACGGTGGGGGGGGGGGGCGTTGCCATGTGGACGCCTCAGTGTTTATAGCTAACAGCGCAAAGAACATAATCTAAGCAAACAACATCATCTAAACTGTAAAATAGCATCAATGACCGCTACAAAACAACCAGTTTGATATATGTGGGCCACATACTGAGGCGCTTACCACTGGTAACTGGTATGTAAACTATTAAATTAGTTTGGAGTATTCATGAAAAGAGGTATTTTTGGAGAAATAAAAAAAATCTAATGTCTTGCCAAAGGTTAGTGGTTTGACCTCACTTTCATGCCTAGAAACAAAATATGAAAGTATAATTATTCAGGTGGTGAGCTTAGCTTGTTTTAGCATTTGGATAAAGCTAGCATGACTCTGTCCATGTGTTGCAGATAGACAGAACATGTCCAACAAGCCAACAATCAATCAAAGTCACCATAAGATTTGAAGTGACTGTCGTTTCTGAGGCCCAGCGTTTACGTGCCGCAGTGATTTGGGAACCGAAAAGGAAAGTGTGAGCATCCCGAGCGCTCACACAACCTGTCCGACCTCTTCTCAAGTATAAACCGACTCTTTCCCATCGATTGTAAAGCAACAAACACAGAATGCCTGCTCCTCTTCTTCAAATCCTGATGGGTTTCACTTCTGTCTCGTTTATCCCATAATTACCCACAGCAATGATTGTTGAGCTGTACCTGCATGCAGAAAACTACAAGGGAGCTCCAAACCCCAATATCAAACCCATATGTAAATCTGATGGGTATTTTAATCCCGACATCATCGCGCCGTGCAGTGGAATCTTCTTACCTGTGTTGCATTCAAACAGAGAGGCATTAAATATTCATTGCGCCGCAACCGAAAACGCAATGCCGGCAAATGCACCGAGGTTCTTTTTTTGCTGCATCAAAGCAGTCAGACTCGGTGTGATGAAACAATAATAATGCGTGTAATCGCTTATAGCCAAAGATAACAACCACCAATCACACAAAGTCGCAAAAACATCTCTGATCAGAGTTCAAAGGGCAGAGATGTGTTTCTGCGCCCTTGCAATAATATGCTTCCCTCTGTCTGCTGTCGCGCTGCAACACAAGAAGTTAGCATTAAACAAGCAGGAAAATAACAGGTCTGAAAAACAAATCTGTTCTTAAGAAGACGTGAGGCTGGCTTAGGAGCTGGCCCGACAGGTTTGCAGCGCCCCGGGGGCCTGCGGCAGCTCCCAGCCAGCTCCCAGCCGGCTCCCAGCGCTCCGCTCGCTCCTGCAGCCTGTTACTTATACACCGACACACACTCCAACCATTTCAAATATGTGCAATCCTGACAGATGCCCTCGTACAACAAAGTTAAATGATCCCAAAAGATCTGGGAGCCGCGCCACTCTCGCCGGGCCGCAGATAAAAAAACGACCCGATGACAAATCACTGAGCTTTCACTCTTGAACGCAAACACATCATGTCGATGGGAAACCGAAGCTGAAAAAGAATCCCGGGCAGCTGCGCGGTACACGTTTTGGTGTTTTAACAACCATTATTCTTCTCTTTTGGAGGGGGGGTGGAAGACTGGAAAATGTGATGAATATGTCATCAGTCAGTTTTTCCATGTAATCCACCGATGCCAAATTGCTCCTTTTTCAGCCCCACCCCATTGCTTCCCAGCCAAGTAAGTGGTTGCAACACACACACATACACATACACACTTTTGAGCTGATCCAACACCTTCAGGTGGATTTGAAGGAGGGGATGGGAAACACATCAGTGGTGGGTTGAACTCACACCGATAGTTCAAGCGCCAAACTTACTGTAAGGTGATTCTGTGAAGTCCTTGCCATAGAATGTCGCTCACACACTCGCGCTCAAACACACACACACACACACACAGGCGTCATCACACCTCTTCCCCCGATGTCGGTATTAGTCACTGGGAGTCATTGCACAAAAGAAAGCAGCGTATCCCTCAACATGCGAGGCCTTTCAAAAACACCACACTATCCCACTTATCAAAACAATTTTAAAAAGGGGCCGGAGGAGACCGCCGCCGTGTTGGGAGGTGCACGCGCTGTAACTCAAGTCATTCTGCTTTAGGTTGTGGTGACCGGCAGGGGCCGTCTGCCAACCCACCCTATACAGTGACCCTCTGCCAACCCACCTTATACACTTTGGCGCAACATGTCGGTGGCACCTCGTGTGGCGGGCGGAATGTAAAATGGGGTCAGCACAAAAGGAATCGCGCCGCACCTCTGGCCGGTGGGAAGGCGTCACAGTGCCACCAGCAGGTTCTAGACCAAACAACCAAAAAATGATCTCTTTTTGGGGATGTTTCATGTGCAGGAACTCATGTCCAGGTTCTTCCAATGGGTGCTGAGAGCACGTAGGCACACAGCACATAGCAGTTATTTCTCGCTCTGTCAGGGCTCCAGCTGTGGTCCTCTCACACAGGTTACATCTCATCGCTACGTGCCCCCACATCTTATAAATCAAAACTTCTGACGGCTCGGGCCACATGAGCCGTGACCGGCCAGTTCTGCCTCGCGCCTCATATAAGCTTGGCGTTGAGAAAATATTTACTGTGCATGTAAAATACGTCCAGGGGGCGGCCGGCCCACGTCCCGCTGAAGGTTAGCGACGGCGGACATCTGGTGAAATTGTAGCCCACAGCTGTCGCTGGCCCGACATCTCCTTGCTCTCAAATTTATCTCCCGCCACTGGGACATCTGTGTACGACATGCCGGCCATTTCCAGGACATATTTGCAAACTGTGAGGAGGTTGCCGGGGACACGGTGGCCGACACAGAAGCCCGGCGGCTGCTGCTGCTGCTGCTGCTGCTACCGCTGGGTGGAGGGAGGGGCCGAGGGTGGGGGGCCACTTACTTAGCGTGGAGGCATTCTTCCCTCCTGCGCCGAAGGTCAGGCTCGGGGACGGAGAGGGGGGGGGGGCTTTAACTGGGGCTCAGAGTGATATCTTAACCTCGCTCATAAAGCGCTTGCAAACTGCCTTGGAGGCGAAGATGGCCGCCGCCCTGCTCAGACTGATTAACATTATTAAAGGATATTAACCCTATTTGGACTTAACTCGACAGCCTTGGCGTGGTTTCATATTTCACATCAGATTATTTTGTTTTCATCAGAGGCCGACGGCACAATGCAGAAACTATGAAATGCTCCTTAAACAGGATAGTTTAAATTTTGACCTCAAGCTGGATTATTGATTAATTTCTGTGTGTCTTGATGAAGCACCTTTGCACTTTTTTTAAGTACTTCACTATATTTATTAGAACATATTGATGTCTGTGTTTTTGTGATTTTTGAAGTGTATTAAGCACGGCTGATAATTTTGTTTTATGCCAATACTATGACAAAAAGCTTCTTTTCTGGCTTCTATCATGCTATAAAATGTTTTTAAAAAGTGAAATGAAATATAACAGACATAGTATATGATACAATGTAGTGAAGTGTAGTGTAATATGTTAAAGTCATACTGTTTGAGCAGTTTGATGAAGCTAGTTTTACATCAACACATTTCTTATGGAGGCGACAATTCATCAGGTGCAGTGTGTCAACTTTTACCTGGAAAGTCAGATTTTAACTTAAATCCCTGATTTTTTTTTAAAAAATGAGGAGATTGAAAAACACACATAATCAAACAAAACAGACAGCATTTAAAAAACCTTGCAAATCTTCAAACAGAACTTACCACAGTGTGCAGCGCTGGTGCATCTCCATATTCTGCACGTTGCGGTTGAACAACACAGCTGGAGAAGAAGGAGCAGAAGGTCCCCCTATTGGCAGGAAAGTGTATTTGAAGTGCTCGAGCAACAACCAGAGCAGGACGGGAGTTGATTTTGATGCAGAAATCACGACCTGGACGCCACTCAAACATGTTTTCCACTGGAGGAGTAAAAACCTACAGTTGGTGTTGGATTGCAGACAGCTATGATCTGCATGTATATGAGCTCTTTAATGCCAACGTGGTTTAATGTGTGTGTGCATATCAGAGGCTCAGACGGGCCCCCGTGCAGACTCTGCTCATTCTCCTGCGCCGCCGCCTTTCCAGCAGCTTGTCATCAGCGCTTAGTCTCGCCACCGCTGACCGTCTGCCCAGCGTCTAAGGGGGGGCCAGTGGGGGGGCATCCTAAAACAAGGAGGTGGATGAGTGACACGGCAACACAGATTCACTCCCATACGCTCGCCTGACACGCAGAATATGCCTGAGAGTGCAATCATCATCAGCCTGGAGAGCCGCGCTCATGCATCTATTGTTGAACGCATGCCAATCTGGTGAACTTAATCAGTCACACAAGCTGCATGTACAGACTGGATCTCAAACGCAGTCAGCGCACCTCACACTCGACGTTTTATTAGCCGATCTGATACACCCAGGTGATATCCTTAAATATAAGAAAATAAGATTTGGCTCCATGTGGACTCTATGTGAATTTCCACATGATTTATGCACGAATGAAGAAAAAAAGTCTCCCTTTATTAGCTAAAGCTATCAAATACAAGATCACAAACATCAATATTTGGCATTATTGTGGTTAACAGTGTTAACACCACCTGCTGTCCTAACTGCAAAAATATCCCGGTGCTTCCTTTGAGGAAGGCTGTCTGCTGGTCGTGAGGCCTCGGCCAGGGCGCCGTCACGTCAGTTTAGCATAAAGACGCAAAACAAGGGGAGAGCAGCTGCAAAGGGAAGTTGTGGATTAATGCAACGATATCTGTCTGAATATTTCTCGGCGTGGCACCGTGACTTCCTAGAATCTCAGTCTGAACTGGACCAGCTGTTTCGAGCCTGTGAGGTGACCTAAAATAAGCATTCGACTGTCAGCCGCTTTCCGTCAGCATGTGAATAAGTACATTTTACTCTTTTGAGGTGTTATTAATTTTTTTTTTTATTACTGGATGATTTGTAGTGTATGTTTGCATATATGTGTGCAATGAAAATGTACGCAGCACCTATAGTTACTTCATTTATAATCGTCATTTTCAAGAAATATGTCAGCAGCTCTGCTTTTCTACTTCAAGCTTGTACTGCTGGTAATATTTCCATCTTGTACAGTTGAATGCAAATATTTGGGAAAATGATAACTCTAACTAAAACTATAACTCTGTGTGAATTATTTAATACATTCTTAGGATAAAAGATGTAAACACGCTTCACTGTGAAGCTCTTTTTACTTGTCATTTAAAAAAGAAAAAATAAAGAGTTGTGCATTCAAGATGGCACAAGAGTATTGCAGAACGCATACACATTAGCATTTTGTAATATTTGGGGTATTACCAAGAAATGACATGCAAAACAGATTTCTAAGTAAATGGAAACTGTCTGCACATGCAACATGGTGAGCACACCCGCACAATCCTTCATGCTGAATTTTGCGAGGGGTTGCGATCATTCCCCGCTAATTCAAGAAATCAAGGAATGCCAAAATGTTGTTACGCCCTCAAAAGGTCCCATGACTGTAAATATGCACACATGAAAAATATTTATGCACTGATCATGTTTATTGCCTCTCTGATTTCACTGTATACAAACTCCAAAGGTGGGGGAGTCACGCAAAGGTTGCACATCCGCAGAATGTCCCTCTCAGCTTTTGTTTTCCACATCAAGAATCCGGGGTGTGTTCCGAGCTGTAACATTCTGCATGGTTGGGAGGGTTAGTGGATTTGACAGTTCTCCAAGTGTCCCATAGCCCTGAGTTCAGCGAAGCGCTCCAGACACAACAGTGACAGCTGGGCGAGGGATAAATAAAAACAGTGTCTCTATCTCCATTACAAGATCCAGACAACAACCCAGTGGCCCCCGTGCACGCACCCATGTGGAGACACTCGCATACAGGACACACACAAAACGCCCAAAAAACAAGTGTCCACCTCCCCTCACACATTCACTCCTTCGCACTTACTGTATTCACTGCTGCGAGGGCAACAGATGGAAAAAGCGGCGAGGTGAGAAGAGGCCGAAGCGCTGCAGAACAAAATAAAAGCTGTTGGACTTTGGCCCTTTAGCAACCGGCGTTCCTCTGACAGGTGTTACATGTTTACCAAACAAACAAGCTGCGCAGATGTCAGGAGAAATGAAAATGGGGACTTGAGGTTGTGTGACCTGTGAAAAGGGGCCTGGTATCCAAGCTGGCATATCTATGAGGGCTTTGAAGGTATTTCGGAGAAATGAGAAGACTGCGTGCCACACCAGGATTGCAAGAGTGTCTCACAGAATTTGTCTTATGTTACTCGCCCCAAGCATCCCAGGCAGCTCTGGTTGTTAGCCGGGGCCATCCAGGGTCGCAGCCACTGATGGCCACTTTTTAAGCCTCTCACTTTCCCGATCACATTCCACTCTGCGCCGGTGGGGGGAAATCATCTCCCATCACATTCAAACAAAATAAACACTTGGACCCGTCGAGTGAAGACACGGGGAGACTTCCGCTGTAACCTTGACCTCGGGCAAAAAAACACTTTGGACGAATGTGGGGGGGGCGCTCGTGTTACCATTACCAGCTCATTTGTTAATTGCCAATTCAGGATTGCTTCCATACACATGATACTGGTGTTTCCACAAAGGAAAGAAATGCACCAAATTCCACACTGGGGGATATTATCACTGAGTTTTTTTCCCCTGGATGCTGCTAAAAAAGTATATTAAAAAAAAATAAACATAGAGACTGATTCTGGCTGGTCCTGTCAGATGTCTGCCTCACTGTCAGTCCATAGCCGCAAACTCCCGATTGATCAGTTTGATGTTCTGCTAGTGGAAGATAATTGGAGTGAAGTGCAAGCCATATTACCTCGCCCGAGGCACCAACTTACCTTTCAAGAAAGGAATGCAATCATTAGCTTTGAAAGTCATTTATCTTTGTAAGTCCCCGTGCTTCTCTTTCACAAAGCAATAATTTGCTTATACTGTACTAAACCGAGAATGCTAAACTAAACGTGTTGGATGGCTCAACCAGGTGGAAAGATTCACGTAATCTGGAACTCTGTGAAATAAAATCAACTCTACATTTGCTTTATTTTGAACCAGATTATATCATAAAGATTGCCCATTTTCTTTCATGCTGTACGCACAATATACGATCCCCTCTTTTTTTCTCTCCATTGGATCAAAATACACTTTATGAAGTTAAAGGTTAGTTTTAAGTTGGTGAGGCCCATGTAATCTTTTTTGCAAAACTGCAGTTCGACAGAATTGTTTGGCATTCAGAAGCAATTGACTTTTCTGCCCGATCAGATTTTGCTGCGTTCATCAAACCACTTTTAGAGGCTTTTAGGCAGCCTTCTCTGAGGAAGTACGTGGGCGGCCTGCATTAGAATTTTAGATGATTTTATGTAAACCGCTTTTTTAATATTTTTTTTTTAATCTATCAGCGCTTGCAAACACAGTTATATCATTACTTATTCCAAAGAAAAAAAATCTTTTTGACAGAAGATGTGAGACAGAACAGAATGAGTGAAGTCGTTGCGTCCTTTTGACCATTCATTTTATATCATTTTTCCCCCCAACTTTTTCCTATAAACCTGGAGCTGGAGCGAGTGGAGGATCTGACGGAGACATCCAGCAGATATCGAGCATCTTCTCACAGTTTTAAGTGTAGATAGAATTAGAATAAATAAACTATAGAACCATCCAAACAGGAAAACCAGCTATAGTGGCAAAAACACTTTTGCTACCAAGCTGTGAACCTGATTGTTTCTGCTGTCATCCATGGTGAGTCCATCTATGATCGGGTTGATCATTTGGTATCGTTGCCGGACCTTCAAGTAGCCATTGAAGGTGCGGCACTTAGCTGCTTCCTTGAAAACGCAGTTATTAGTAGATGTGACTGACAGCAGGATTTTCCTTTACTTTTAAAGTCCTCTTTCTTCTGTCTTTACTCTTCTGATACTGCGACAATAATTCCAGGTTACAATTATTTCTGTGAAGCATCACACAAGCCGGTCAACCATCAAAATGGTCCTGAAGGTTGTTTTTAGTCTTTTATTTCCAGCAAAATGTTTCCAATTTGAAACAGCTTTATGTCTCTTAAAGAGTGTATTTTTTACTGCCAGTAAATCAAAAGACAGCTGTGTTATTGTGCAATGTTTTAGTATCAGGAAAATACATCTTAGATCAAACCCAGATAATCACTACACATTGGAAATATCAATTGATTAAAATACATACATTTCAAAATGCTGTGAAAGCATCTAATCACCCATCTGGTCTCGCTGGTGAAGAACAGAATGTACATGCGGAGCAGAAAGTTTTAATTGAGATGGCGTAGCTTGCAGGCTGAACATAATGATCTCTAATTCCAAAGCAGAGCGTCTGAGGACAGGGATGGATCGTAGACGAACACACCCACGCTCCCTCCTGACGGCCGCACGCACATCTGCACTCACGCTGGGCCCCGATCATCCCACCATCAAACATGGGGGGGGCGGGGGGGGTGACCTGACCAGCTGCAGAAACATGGCTCAGTGCAACTAAGAAGGAAGAAAGGTGCTTATAGGGACAGTAAATAATATACAGACAAATATGACATCATGTCAAGATCTAATTTCCTTCAAATTACAATGATGTAATACCTTTGAAGCTTTCATTAAACCATGTGTTTTTGCTAATAGCCTTGCAAGGTCATGGCATTCCGAGAATAATTATAGGTGGGAAGGTTATCCATAGATACCAAACCAAATAAATACAGATAAATAATCATAATGTTGCTGCTTTGAATCATCAAGTAACCCAAATGCAAAACTCAACATACTCTTTAACTTCTCTGGAGGGGCTGAGCCACATAACTTCACGAATGCTCATTTATCAGGCTGCTGATTCTGTTTTCTGAACATCTTTTACAACCTGAAGAGCAGAAATATGGATGAGGTGCTTAGCTCCAGGCCAGAGCAGCGCTTGATCCAGGATTAGAGACACGTCCTCGTTCTGGGAGGAAACATGTTAACCCCTTCACACCCTAAGGTTATGACACATGATACCAAGGGTGCTGAACTTTTCCATATATTTTACCTGGTGGAATAACAGCTGCATGACACCTGCTACTTAACCTTGTTTCCTGATAAGACTGCCTAAAGAGAGACTAAATGCTGCTGGCTTAGTTCACCTCATTCGCTTCTATTTGTCAATCAACAATTAAAGACTAATTATCTTGAGCACAGCAAGATTTTTTGCACTTTATTCCACTCCACATATGAATAAAACCAAAAACCAGTTGGGCCACTCCAATAAAAAGCATCAAAACCATTTGCATGTATTGATACTTTCTTAGTGGTTCACGTTGTTAGTCTATAATTCCCATCTAACTGACTTTATTCCACATACAAAAGGTCTGAAAATGGGGTAATATGGGGTTACAATTTAGATTTTTAATGATTTCACCCAGTCTGTTTTTTACAAAGCTGTATCAAGTTACTGTCAAAACAAACCAAAAGTACTTCTACTTTTAAAGGTACAACTTGTACCCTATTGAATCTGAGTAGCACTTCCTCACATTCAAAATTAGGTCGTGTGATAAAACGATAAAGACTGTTTCTGTCATTCTGAATTCTCTTGATAATGCATCACGTTTAAATCATCGAACTGACAAAACACTTTTTTTAGTTGAGTCACTGGAAATCATCACAGGAAACGCCATGTTTGGTCTTAGCTGTGGTTGTTCACTGTGAACGTGCCCACTCAACACGTTGTCGTCATCGGGGCTTCTGTGTGGGGAAGTACTCTTCACATGTGAAGCATGAAACCACATCCTGACTGCAGGAATTATTGTTTTGTGTCATCATTGGGAGAAAATGATTTGGTTTGAGATGTTCGATTATCGTTAAAGAAAATGCATTACGAGTTTTAAGATGTTTTTTTTTTTAACTTGTCTTGTTTTCATCAACTATCCAATGATACACATCACATTTTTGATTGAATGCATTTTAGGAGCTCACTAAGTGCAGTTTCCTTTGAAGGTGCGAGGGTGCTGGGGTTGAGAACAATACATAATTCATGACGCCTCAAACATAAGACTGAAGGATCACGGTTGTGTGGACCAGTAGTCGTAGAAAGACTAAAAATGTACATTTGCTGCCACCTTCTGTGGAGTGGAATATGGAATGTGAACTTACTTATGACACCTTTAACTCTAACCAGGGTCTAAAGCACGTTGCATATTTCTTAGGGAATCTGAATTGCACATAAGTCCACAGACCGCAGATCAAACGAGCGACAGAGGTTGATTCCTCTGTAATAAGCAGTTCTGCTCCCATGGGATGATTCCTTCGCATTGAGTCAACGTCTCTTTCTTATGCTTCTGATGCTACATTTCTTAACAGCTAATCATTGTACGAGCTGACCAATGGAGAATCATGACTTCTGTTTCCATTCAACTTTAAGTTCCTTGTTGTTATAAAAGTGAGGAAAACTTTTTATGAAGACCAACATTCCTTTTTGCCCAAAGCCAGCAATGTATATTTCTCATAGCCTATATGATGGGTTATGTTGAAGCTTTCGGAGACCAGTTTTTATCTCTCATTTGGTATCTTTCATGATTTACAGCAATAACAGGTCACAACAACCATTGATTTAGCCTACCATTAAACACAGTCTAAAAAACAGCTATTGTGTACTTCACTATACAGCACTAAATACAAACAGCGACTTGTGAAACTTTTATGCAGCCACAAAGAGAAGAGAGCAGCCTATAGTTCCTTGTGTGTATATGAGGAACTTGTGAGACAAACAGATGACACCAACAGGGCTGAGCGACACGGTAAACACACAATTAAGGGGAAATTCCAAACATTGTATGCACTGTAAAAATACACGGCGGATGATAAAACTAAACTGACAAATGTGCCCCTATGCTCCAGTGAGTCTCTAAGGGGGTGAATAGCATGGGAATGAGCTTTTAACAGAGACACTGGGGGAGGAAGAAAGGAGTCCCATTGCGAAAGAGTTGAATTACCATATCACTGAGGAGCAAATACAAAGCTCCTTGAGAGCAGCGGGAGATCCGTCATTCACTCAAGAGCGGTGTTGAAATGTGGATATTTCTGAGCACTCAGACACCACACACTGGTAACAAGCACCGGAGCAGATCACACACTTATTTAAACCTTGTACATCACATTTGGAGAATCCATGTAAAAACGAAAGAAAGGCACAATGGAGAAATCTTTGGTCAATTCTTGTAGAATAAGAGGGAACTTTGTAAACAGATCACCAAGAACTCCCGAGCTGCAAACAAATCTGCTCTCGTGTGACAAAGTTTAGTAGCCGATGTTTCCTCGAGCCATGCAGTAGCCCAGTTTGTTCTGGTTCCCGAGGCCCGACATTAGGCCCAAGTAAGCCTCGATAAGGATGGTCTGATTGAGGACCAGGACCCCGTTGGCCTTCCCAGGCACTGGCTTCGCGGCGTGGGCCTTCTGTGCCACATCTTTGAGCTGCTCGCAAAAGGTTTGGATCTGTGGACAAGAGGGCAGCGGAATAATACATACTGTTGTTAAAAGCCAAAGATGAAAACCTGAGTGGTGCTGGAGGAGCCTCACAGTCGGTCCTCTGACAGTCCACGGGTTAACAAATCACTCAACTGTAGCTCAAACACAACTTCCTGGATTGTGTTTCATGTCTTCCTTTCACCTGAAGCAACCCCCGCACCCCCACCCCCACCATGCAGCAGCCCCCCTTGCATTGCTTAATAGCAGCCCTCGAGTTTGACCGCCCACTGAAGCTGATTTTACAAGGGCGGTGCTGATTTGTGCTAAGATGTTTTATGTTAACTGTTTAGCACACCTGTTGTGCAGACGATGGTGGTGGTTGTTGGTTGGGGAGCGGGCCGCTGACTCCTGTGAGATGCGTAAACCCTCCGTAATGAAGATGAGGTACTGTGCTCACAAGATGGCTTTTGCAATGTTGCTATTGCAATGTAAAAAGAGTGTCATTCTCCTATTTCTCATGAATT
>CAESWR010000153.1:537013-556246 GCA_903171835.1 Mullus surmuletus | reverse complement strand
TTTTTTCACATTTTATTTTACATTTACCAGACACAAGAGGCCTCCTTATGTTGAGCTGCTTGAGCAAATCTTTGAAAAGAGAGTGTATTATCCAAAATATTTAATTGAGATAAAACAAAGTGGACAAAAGGGTTAAAAGTTCTTTATTATGGGCACTTTTCACACCTGAAAATAAAATAAATTATATAAATCCAGGCCAGTGAGTCTTCTGTGACATGACATCAGTTGACTGTACAGCTCAGACATGGACACAAACATGTCTAGAGGCATCCACCCTGCGCTGTCAATGTTTTTGGTGGATGGAAGTAATTCAATTATGTCCCAGCATGTTTGTGTTTATTTATCCATATCGCAGCGAAGCCCGATTTAACGCTCCTGAGATATCACACAGGATCAGCAGATGCTGCATAGACCTCTGTGACCCTGCGAGTTCCATATCTGTGTGTGTGTGCAGTGGCTTGCTGAGGCATAGCAACACTGGCAGCTTCTTTTCCCCTGCTTAGCCCGTGAGTAATGCTCAGATCAGAGCACAGGGGCTGGGCAATGAGGGTTCATTAACCCAGCTGAAGCTTGATGAGGTGGAAAACTCCTAACCTTCAATGTTTTCGGCCAGCAAACCTGCACACAAACTGTGGTTTCACAGAAAATGGTCTGAATCTAGGATAAGGCCTTCTTTTCGCTTTCAATTTTTGGCCCTAAATAAACACAGTGAAAAGCTAGAACACTGCATCTATTCAAAGTAGTATAACATAACTAATTATATTGAACAGACGATACACTTCCTTGTTTAGATATTCATCAGAAAATAAGTCCAACAAACACATTTATCAGACCATTCATAGCCACTCTTTTTGTGTATTATCTGTAATTCACATTCAAGTCCACTTAATTCTTTCAGACAGTATAGTGCATCTGAGGACCTGTGTATGTTGTCTTGAGCTGACGATGATGTGGCGTGGGAGAGCAGCACACACTGACCGCAAGCTGACCACAGTGTTTACTACCCAGGAGCTCCACTTCCAGATGACTGCAGACAACTGTTTCACTTGACCTTGGCCGTTATGACCAGCAGTCCAAGGCCTGACCCGTCAGGTAGGGTTCATGGGGACGTTTGAGGTCAACGATCAGGGTGGATTGGGGGGGTTGGAGAGTCAGCGTGGTGCCTCATGAGCCTGAAAGCGATGTTCGACACATAAATCACTGTGGCATGCGGCCGTCAGTTCTCAGAGATAAAAGGATCAAGGCAGTGACCCTCTTCATCCAGTTCTAAGACAAAGTGTCACATGAATAACTTGTGGTTCACAGGCTCATATTTAGGGTTAACAGATGGTATTTTAAAACTCCAGCTGAATGCAACTAGCACTAAACATTTTAACTGCCCACACTTAGAAAATAAAGCCATATTTTAAAAGTTTTGTTCAAGAAAATTGGTTTATATTTTGGATTGTGAACTAGGGACATTGGGAAATCAATAGAATACCAGTAAAAAGAAAGCAGAAAAAAACATGGTTTTGCAAGGAGGTCATGGCGGTTTGACCATTAGCTATGGGCAGTGAGATGCTGGACTTCTGCTATTATCTTTTGATATGACATTCTAACGAGTAAATAGGTTTTAGATGATCAGTTTAGAGTTGATCTTGCAGTTGCAATTCATTGTCAGAGATGCATTTCTGCCAGCAAATATATCTTGTTTGTGGAACTACAAAAGTGTAAATTAACCACTTGGAAAATGGCAACCTGGACATCACTGGCAGTCACATCTACTACATCTTATCAAATACTTGCAACTATACAACCATGTCAGCTTCTCTTAAAGGGATTTGCATTTCATTTCTATCTGGGCTTAACAAATTGCTCAAAACAAGTAACAGGACAAATGCTAATTTAAGCAAAATGAAAAACATCAGGGATAACCGCCCCAAAATAACATCTGAAAACGGACTGTTTTTAACAAGTTTTCTTGTTCTCTCAATTCTGCAAGCATCGTTTTAATGCCGCTTTGGGTTGTGGAAAAATAAGCAGAACCAGAATCTCAAATGTTTCATGTGGAATGTTTATGGCTAACTTGAGTCTCCTCATAGGCAAATAAAACTCTTGACACAAAATAAAATGCACCTCATAACTAACTTCCTTGCAAATTCCCAAAGGGATCAATTACAAGATAAACACTGGCCACAAAATCGCCCGATGCAGGTTTGAACTCTTTGTTATCAAGTCAGTTCATTGGCATTTTCTGGTCACTTTTTCACAGACTGACAAATGTTTCCCCAAATGTACCTCATAGCAAACATGTAAGCAGGCCTTTGCTGTTGTCAAGTATCACCATGCAGTGAAGGGTTATTCCACGGACGTTTCACCTGAAGCTTTGTGAAGAGTAGCCATTCCTCCAGAGAGTGAACAGTATGTGATACAAAGATATCCTACACTGAATGTAACAACAGGACAGACAGTGTAGTATTGCTCACAAGAGGTTTAGTCAGTGAATGAAACAGTTAAATTGGAAGTGTTGATTCATTTCCTCAGGCTGCAACGTCTAGCCCGCAGTTGACTTTGCTATCTTTGAAAAAGTAAAGTGGTCTTTCCAGATATTTGTGGTGAAAGGCTATGCAACTTCACTTGGGTAATGATAGATATCATGCTACTAAATCATAGCGCAGGGCTTCGAGCTGCATAAGTGGCGACTCTCCAATCAGAAACAGACAGTCCAGCCACTAAGTGGCAGTGTTGTTCCAGGTACAACAACGGCAGGACAGACAGCAGATGATTCGGAGCAGGTTCATGTTTTAACTTACAAGCTACAACATTTTTAACATAAAGGTTGTGAAAGGTAAACTTTTAAGCCACCAAAAGATCTACATTGATAAAGTCAAATGAATGGTGTCACTACCATTATATCTCTTGGGAATATTTTCATGTCACTCATCTCTCTTGCTATCCTGTTTCTGTCTCATCTTTCTGACATCACCTGTAAAACAAGACTGTAAACCAGACAAGCCCTCCTGGCAGATGTCCTTACTCATCCAGACGGTTTGTCTGTAACATGCTGTTCCACCTGGACAACACCGACCGCTCCCTCTTGGCCCCGCATCCTCACAGCAGGGAGCACCAATCAGATATCCCCATTCATCATAAATTGTGATGTTTCTGACTCATCTGAGTAGCACTTCAGCCTTGAGCTCAGAGTGAGATTGGCACGAAAAGTAGCCAGAAAATTGTTGTTTTGATTTGTGTTGTTAACAGGATGATGAAAGCCAGGTCGCGGCAGATGAATTAAGGATGTCAAGTAACCAATCTATTCTTAACTGCTGTGTTTAAGCAGGGCAGTGTGTGGCATTTTCCCTCTCATGCTCATTTGATAAAACATAACCTCGGTACCTCAGTCAGAACAGTTCCACTTTTCCACTTTGATCTAAACAACACAAGTGTCAGCACCCTTTCCTCACCTCTACTCATCATATAACAGAAATTTGAAACTGAGCAAGACTTTTTGGCTCTGAGGTTTACAGGTTGTTACATCATGGGAGTTTCATTGGAGGTGAGTCATTTCATTGGGGTTTCCAGGAAACATACAACCTCTGCCACTGTGATTGGAAGGATGAAGGCGTAAAGCTGCCCAGGCTCATAAACACTCTGCTGCTACAACACTTTGGTAACTAATGGCCTCATATGTTTTCCCTGTGCCGAAGTCTCACTATCACAAACTCTATGTGAAATCATCTTGTAGACTCAACACACACAGCATGCTTGGCATCAGCAACATTTCACCTAAATTTGGTGTCAAAGTAAAACTCAAGTTAAAAGGCAGAAGTAGCTCCAATTGACGATGCTTGCGTTGTTCTTTTTGATTTGCCTGCGGTGAAACAACCATTCAGGTATTCATACAAACAATGCTCCACCTCTGCTTAGTAGAAGTTCACAGATTTGTCATGCAATGCCTGTAGGAATACAGTGCATTTTCTGCTCTGCCGCAAAATCACTTTCTGCTCCACTGACATTCTCTTGCCCGTTTGTTGGGGCAGTGCACAGCCTCATGTGATTTATTGAGCCTGATTGCGAGACGAGCAGTAATTCACTGCTTCCTTGCCGTCATTAACAGAGTGCACTGCTGAAAAATGCCTGCCTAATTTTTTTTCTTCATTTCCTTCATTCTTGCTGAATAAATAGGCTTTCTGCACAGCTCATGCGGAGTAGTTTCAACATATGCCACTTTACACTCATGCTCTGTTTAGTTGACAAACTTTTGGTTGCGATTGCGGAACAGTGAACCGGTAAGGTGCGTGTGAGGATGATGTCTCGGGTATGCCTCCATCACATCATCGCCCACAGTGTCACTTCTAACAGTGGAGAAGGCAGCAAACACGTCCTTTTCAAGTGGTTTCTTTGGGAATGAAAGGTAATATGAGAGAGAAATCCAGAAAATGAGGAGGAATTACAACAAGGTAGCCATGCAGGCACCGGGACCGCGAGATGATGAAATAGAAGCCCACTTTAGAACAGAGAGCCCTACAAATCTTACAAGTCCCCCAGTTTATCAAAGCTGATCCAGGAGGCAAATACTCCCCCCTTCCTAGTCATTTCATGCCCTCACGCAGCTTCTCATCTCTGCAGGGAGGTGAAGTTTGAAACCAGATAAATAGTTCACCCCATTTACCAGCAAGGCGAACACCTTGATTTCCTCCCGTGTATTTGTTCAGTGTAGCTAGCTGGTTTCATCCGGCATTTGTGCCTTTGCTTGTTTGTAAAAAAAGGGGTGTGCAATGGCTACTAAAAATAGCTCTATTGACCCACTTTTTCAATAGGGCTCACTAGTATTGTTGAAAAGGATAGATGGCATCACACAAGACTTTTAATAGAAGAATCCAGTCTTAATGTTTGCGGTATAATCTTGAGGTTTCGGTGACATCACCCACAGCATGCTTTTCTTCTGCTTCAACCCAACAAGGCCTGTTTCTGATTTTGCTCCGTTTGTTACAAAGGCCATGCATTGCTGTGGGTTTTCTGCTGGAAACGATCAGTTTGAACATGGACAGGACCGACTCGGAGAATTCCTTTTTTCCGAACAGCAGCTTACCACCAATTTGTGGACTGCCGTAAAAAGACATCTTAATTGTCAAACCTTCTCTTTTTAGTGGCATATAAAGGACGTTCAGTCTCAGAGCAGGTGAACTCAAGGGTCCTTTAGCGGCTGTTACTGACCAGGGTTAGTTTTCCGGTTGCCAAGAGCTACAGGGGAAGTCATACAAAATCATATATACTTGTGTTAGTTTCTGGAAGCACATACAGTATGTAGGCTACACCATTTAGAGTCAACAGTACAGTGACATACACCTGAGCAATACTAGCATTATTTAAAGACGATGATTCCAACAAAAGTTACGTTGATGTTTTCGTGTGCCAAACATACATTTTCAAATAAAGGAATGAAATTTATCACCTTCTGAATGTGTCAATTTGCTTCGAGAATAAATGGATGTCAAGGTGAGTCAGAGAAAAAGGGCTGGGAACCACTAAGTTGCACAAACCCAGAGGGACCTGTGTGAACTATTTGGTTGAATAGGTTTGCGGCTGTAAGGTTGCAAGCAGCGGAGGGTTGTGAATGGCTTGTATCTCAAATGCTCTCCTGACTTTTCTCCTTTTGTGACTGATTTAGACAGATGGCTTTGAGCGCACGCAAGTGAGAAAACACAAGCACCAAAAGGTACCTTGCCTTTCAAAAGGAAATCAAACCAGGAGGATGACAAATCAAGGACCGCAAATCCTACGTATCAGCTTAATTATACTTACAGATGTTCAGCCTATTTTATGTACATACAGCATATGCTAAAACCACCTAACTACCTACACACCTAGGATGAATGGCTCTGCAATAAGAAAGATGTTCTGAGCTAAACGTTTTCTCTAAAGTCAGCTGCAAGTCATCTAATGGAGGCAATGATAAATGTAAAATCCTGGACAACTCCCTTGACACCGTCTTGTAGATGTGAATCCAGACAGTGTGCTCTGAAGTGCTGCACTTTCATGGGAGGAAAAAAAAGAGGCCTGCTCCTATGGCAACAGAAAATCAGTTAAATGAAGACAAACAAGAGGCCCCTGAACCTCCACCTACGCTCACACTAAAAAACACAACCTCCTTTCACCAATCCATCAATGTGGTAACTTTGTAGAATCACTGAACGCTAAAGGCTCATAGCATGAAGCACTTAAATAGGTCACGACTGGGAATAATTGTATTAGCTGCTGTAAATAGAAATAAACAGGGGAAAGTGAGGAACAGTAATGGCTTGTTTGGATCTATTCAAAGGCTTTCTCTGAAAATGGTGTCTTGAGGGAGGTACTCAGTGTCACAATTTGGCTTTTTGTAAAAAAACAAAACCAAAAGAAAAAACCACACAAAAAAGGCATAAAAAAAATAAACTGCCATCTGCTTAAGAAAGCCAATTATGAGCAACGAAGGGAAAGTAAAAAGTGTCTTTAGACTAGAGGTTTAACCCTGATAACACTCTTCGGAAAATGACGTTCAGTATTATAAACTCACATCTGAGTAACACTGATACCTTTGGGGCTTTAATTCTACTTTGCCATAAATCTCTGACCAATTTCATGGAATACATTAACAGCAATTAAGTGGTCTGAGATTCAGTGGGATATCAGGAGAATATGAGGTGAAACTTTACCATAGTATGTTTCTCATTTTCAGCAGGCCAGTCCACTGTCTTTCCACTGCTGGATCTTCCCACTAGTGTTTAAATGTCATGACTGGTCCTGAGACACAATGCCAAGAACAAGCTGTTCTCTGAGAGGCCCACAAATATGTGCAGTGGAGCCTTTTGCTGTGCAAACAGCAGGAAGTTGATCAATTCTTCAATCAACCAAAAGTGAATCCAGCTGGTCAGCAACACACACATAAAAGACGTTTGCACACACGCTCTTAAGCAATATCATCACAGCCAGTGCTGATCTGTGTAATCCTCCATAGGGTCAGTAGAATCCTTGTAGCAGTTGACTCTTCTTTCCAAGTTTAGTCTCATACAAATCTCTTTGCCCCTCTCTCTATCATGGGAGCTACATTTACTCGACAGCACATTCATAACATTTGCTAGTCCATCTTCTTTACTCTCCCTGCCTGGCAAGAGCAAGGTATTCTTTAAATGTTTGAACAGATGGCTCCCAAGAAGTCTGGAGGTAAAAATAAAAACATGTGCGTGAGGCTTGAGAGCTTTGAATGCCATCTATTCTTCATCCTTTATCTCCTCTGGGATCCTGGCCTGGGGGCTGATGGTTTTGGAAGCGCATGCACACTTGGCCAAAAGCAACAGCCAAATGGTGATATATAATTTTGAGGTTGCCTACAATATGAAAGCATTCCACTGCAAGCAGTGTTGTAGATGATAATCATGACTTTGAAACCCAAAATGCATTCTGACTTTTGATTAACAACAATGATAACGGTCTCACTGTGTGAACTGGAAATGCTGTATCCTTAATTGAAAATGAGTCAGCAATAGTGATTCTTGACCTACATCAGTTATTGGTCATATCACATCATAAGACGTCAACATAGACCACATATGTATCCATAGGTTTGTCAGTGTTCAGTGGAATGTAAGTGAATGGGTTTTTATACTGACAAATAACACTATCAGTCTGGATTTACCACAATTGCCACAGAAAATATTGGAGAAAAAAATGTAGAATAATGATTGAATTACAGCAAATACTGCAATGATGTTTTGACTGGTTCAGAGACCAATTTAACCATAACCTTTGTGTGCCATTTCACTCCCAGACTTTCACTCTAAAACACCAGGCCCAAGATCACCCTGGGATTTCCAAAGAAACATATACTTGTAATTTATATATTCACTCATTGTATGTCATTTTTGCTGTGCAAGTATGATTAGCTGTTGACAGATGTGTCACGAGAAGGTGTATTTGAGGACAAAATGATTGTGTTGGCTTTGAGGTAATGTCAATTCACGAAGGTACACATTAGTGTACTACCTTGTTGTCTATTCACAAAAGAATCAAGTGAACTGAGGTCAGAGAAGAATAAGTGATGTCTAACATTCTTTGATGCTGTACTAAATATTTAGCACATGCCAACATCCACCCAGTAACACAGCTAATATGCTGGTATTTGGCAGGGCTCTCTCCCTAGCTTAGTTTAGTGGATGCGGGTGTCCAGTTTTCATGGAAACACAGTGTTTCTGCCATAGTCTTGCCTTATGTTATTTAGATACTTTGTCTTGCCTTTTTTTCCCATAGCTATATATTTTTTTTTCTTGAAAGAGTGATTTTCTTACGGTACTTTGTCATCACAGTTGTTTTCCTCGAAAGAGTAGTTTTCCTTTCGTACTTTGTCATCAAAAGCTTGTCTCTGGAATTGTGCATTGGGGTTCAAGCCAAAGTCAGATGTCAGATGTCTGCAACACATTAATTCCACAGTCGCAGAATCCATAAAATGCTAAAGAAAAAAATGAAATTGAAATGAATAATGCAAAACCGCCTCATGCTTCTACAAGCAGGCCACACAGGACTTTTTTTAATGTAACATAATAGTGTGGATGCTTTGGAAAACTGTAGTTAATATTAATTGGATATCGTTTGGTTTGAATGTCCCTCCAGACTTGATCAGGTCGAGTTACAACAATGCTCGCATAAGAAATTACAGCTCCAAAAGTGTTCTATCAAATATTTGGGGAATATGTGCTCAAAGAAATCAAAATATGAATATGCCAGCAAATGTTGACATACTGTCTAACAATAAGCAGAATCTCTGAGGTAAATATGTGAATTTTCACTTCCTTGCATCTCTTAACAGTCGATACATGGCCTCTGCAGCATCAGCAGCGGCCTGCAGAGACATTACTAACTGTCCTTGAGGACCCAGCTTTTCTTTTCCTCATATCTTAAATCACCGGGCTGCCCAAACTTTGCCCCGGAGAAAAACATTTGACAGAAACAAAGCATAGATCTCTCCAGTTTTTCGGTGTATGCCTGGGGAACATAGAAGATGAAGACACAGTGTGAAGGGTGACATGTATAAAACATGAGTGAGTGAGGTGAGCGCTGCTGCACTGAACAGACTAAACACAGTCTGCATCTGATTTATGGTGCCTTAACCTTTTAACCTGAGATTTTTAAGCTTCCAAATCCAGGGTATGTTTCAAATAATTTAAAAGAGATGTCAGTTGGCTTGCCTTCCCGCTCATCATGCTTCTTATGCTCCATTCCCAAAGCAGACTGTTGGTGTACAGCATGTACATACCTCTTGTCATCACAGATCAACAAGCCTTTGTTCTATGGATAAAATACATTTTTCACACTCAGGAAACACATATGCGAAATCTGTGTAAGGATGGATTTCCCCATTAATGTGTCTTAGTGAAAGAAGAGAACATTATCCACCTTGTAACAATCCCACGTCAAGCCGCTCAGAGGATCCAAGATAAGAGAGCTGACAGCTACACAGGAAAACACATTACTATTTCAGCCAGTGGTGCGGCTTCCGTGCGGCTCTGCAACCATTTTCAGTCATCCCTTACTCCCGCTCTTAATTGTTAATGATTTCTTCAAATGCAAGCCGGTATCATTCACACCAGCCCTTGGAAGGTGCCACATTCAACGATGTAAATCCGAGGTTAATCCACAAATTAGGTTTCCACGGGCACTGTGCGTGGATACTGTGAGAACGGGAGCATGTCAGGGACGTGAGAGTACTGTCTACCACGCAAACCAGAACCACAGACCGGATCTTTAAAATGAATTCTGTCATGTAGTCCTGAATCATTTACCAGTGTGACGCAGAGCATGCAAAACACGCGTGACCTGCCAGTGATGAGAAAGCTAATGCTAAAAACACGGAAAGCACGGTTATCCTCAAAAGGCTTTATTAAAATTGAAGAAGAAATGGGTTTGGGAGGGACTTCTGATCAGACTCACGGATCTCGCTTCAGACGTCACCAGTGTGGCAGGGGTACAACACCAAAGTGGTGGCACTGCACGCTTGTAAAGGTTCTATTTCTTAATACAATAATTTTGCTTTCATCTGAATACTTTGAATTTGCATGTCTCTTGCTATGGCAGTGATAGCTGCAATATGGAGTTTCTGTCTGTCTGTCTGACGCAAAACTCACTAAACTCAACTTCACCAAATTTGAAGGAGAATCGTAACTTCGACCCATTAAATTCTGGGCAGATTTGAATATTTCCCCTAGGAAATATTGCATCACCTTGGCGGAAAAGTGTGCTTTCTCAGGACACTTTAGTTTTACAACTGCAGGGAAGTCTGGTCAATCACATGGAAAGTTAGAAATTACTTGAGCTTGTTTTCTTAACCTCTTTATGACCTTGACAATGCAACTCAAATCATAGTTTTTTTACTGTTACTACTTGAAACACCAATCTGCACCTCAAAAAGATTCATTTCTGGCCCTCCTGCTTTGACAGAAGACATTTGGATATCCTGGAACGAACAACACTATCATGCTTGTACCTTGAGGAATTTACATTGTTTAGAAAACATATAGACAGCACAGATACAGAGTTGTACAAAACATAAAATCTCACAGTCAATATGAAGCTTACAAACAAAATTAGCTGTAAAAACACTGATATCCCTGCAAAAATATTTATGGAAAGCAAGTTGGCAGGCAATACACTACCAACATCTGCAACTACATCGAGGCTGTTTTCCGACTGCAGCCCTCCACTAACACCAGTGAAAGAAATGTGTATCTTTGGTTGCTACGACTTTTGATAAGAACTGTTACAAAGGTGTCACAGCCTGAACTAAGTGGACCAAAGTAGCTTGTGGATTAAATAAAAAAAAAAAGAAGTCTTTATTACCAGGACCTCTTGGCAAAAGTGTGCGCACAAAAAGGAGAGGGTCATTGAACAAAGGGCGGTTTGACTTCAGGTGGAGAGTGGCAGGAAAAAGGAAACTGACGACAGCTAGGCTTTGTGGGGGGACCAAGACGGAATTATCTGGCACTGGAGTAAAGGTCTGAACTGGGCATCAAGCAGAGGTTGGTGCCGCTGCCGTTTGGCTTTTATAGCTTTTAGGCTTTTCATCCAGATGTCAAAGCCAGGAGCGCCTTGATGCACTTCAAGTAGGCCAGTCAGCCAACCCAGCGCTGTAGAAAAAAACATCCACCAGATCAGTTGAACAAAACCCAGACCATAAATAACCACCTGGTGTCCTACCAGGAGCCTATCAAATAACTGAGGTCTAATATCATATAAATTATATAAAGAAATATAAAAAAAGGTCTAATATCAAGGATTTTGATACCCAAGCATTTTCCTCGGGAACACACACCTCCCAGTCTACGGGGGCTGATAACTGGGTGGCCATATATAAGAAGGGTCAGTGAGAGGGTGCAGAGGACCGATGACCACCGACTTCAGGAGGAAACATAAAAGACTGGGTGTGCCGGGAGCGCTGTGCCATCTTGAGAGAGATGGAACTGGGATTATATATGCTGGGTTTTAAGATATTTGAAATTGAATATATCGGTATAAATCATAGTAATAATTGTAATAAGGGATACAAGGGTTACATGTAAGATCTGATGTAGAATATGCACAGGTTTTTAATATAAAAGTTAAGATGCTCATTTAGTCAATTGTTGCCTAAAATAAGGATCATCAAGCCCTAAAGACTGAGGGCTTTATTTTTGTGAACCCGGCACAGTGTAGGTCAGATAAATGGACGACTGCATCTGCAACAAAGTACACATTACAATAATTACGTTTTAAGAAAAAAATGCTACAACTCTTTACCATATGCATATTAATTT
The DNA here is from genome assembly GCA_903171835.1 of Mullus surmuletus. Lineage (NCBI taxonomy): Eukaryota > Metazoa > Chordata > Actinopteri > Syngnathiformes > Mullidae > Mullus > Mullus surmuletus. Next base: position 544,445 of record CAESWR010000153.1, on the reverse strand, counting down.
CTTTGATCTTGTGAATTCTTTTTGAGTATAAATGGTGCAACTGAAACAGAATTTCCTTTGGGATCAATATAGTAATCTAGTCTAATCTAAATAGGTTTTAGCCAGGTAAATGTTCCGTTTGTTCCGGCAGTGCCATCCACTTTGATTAAAATGGGGCGCATCGGACAAGAATTGAGATGATAAATAAATTCATTAAATGAATCAGAGGGTTGCATTTAATAACTCCTGTTCATATATTGATGGAATTGGGATGGCATGCTTTGGACAGCCACCAAACCTGTCTGCGGAGTTTAAATATGCAGCGAGGCACCTGCCCTGGTCACTCTAAATCAGCCACTCTGAAAGTAGACATGTTTGAGCGAGCGTGAAGGCACTGCAACTTTGTGACAAAAATGACATTGTACTGCACAGTATCGTCACACCCATCTTTGGCGCTAGCCAGCCTACAAAGTCCACCCAGCAAGATTTTCACCTGCGTGAAGATGAAGTTCTCTAATTAGACTAGACTTGCACCGACAAATACTAGAGCCCTTTGACTGAGAGAGAGAGTTGAATCATGTACAAGCTATGATGGCAGCCGGACAGATGGAAAATGCAGAGTCGAACTACTAATGTTAGCCACAGATTGTCATTCATTACACACCTTCTCTCCACTTCTCCAGGCTCTTTCTTAACGTGAGGAAGATGTCTTATAATTCAAAGAACAGTTGGACACCCATCAGCTGGTAACAACACGGTTTTCACTGTAATTACCTTGAATAATACAAAGAACAAGCAGTTGCTAGGAGACTGTTGCAGAAAAAAGCTTGAGTAAGGCATTAATATTGACCTTTAAGAGGACAAGGTAAGAAAATGAAAATTATGTGTCACATTGTTCATGCCATGCATCGGGTATTTAGAAAGAATTAACATAATATAATTTTGAAACCTTTTTTTTTCTTGGATCACTTGAACATCAGATGAGTTGCGTGAACCTCTGTCTCCCCGTCTCTCTTTATCTACACAACACGCAGGGTCTAACATGAGAGTGCTGACATTATCAGTTACTCGTACTGACATGTGTTTCAAGAAATTGATAAATGATAAATTGCCAGAGGAACTGAACACAGCATCATATTTGAAACCTGACGTTGAGGGCAGCAGAGTGTGTGTGTGCGTATTTAGGTTTGCCACTATGCTCGAATGGGGTCTCAATATTTCACAGGGCACATTCAGCACTTGGCAAAAAAAACCCTACAAAATCAAAAAATCACAGTTGGGTCATATATGAAGACCCTGGATAAATTAACCATCGCACAATGTGGTGAACTCACTAGAATATCAACATATTACATTTGTTCGGTGAAAAGAAAACCATTTTGTTTTGTGTATCCTGCGAATGACTGAATGTTTGATTTGACATTTTCAGCCGACAACAATAACATGAAGTTAAGACAGTAATTAAGTGAGAAGAATAGAACTGCAATGATAGCAGGAGAAAAGGTTTAAACACCACAATTGTTTGGGTCATATATATTTGTCTCCTTTCTTAAAACAACACTATGCAACCTTTCAGAGCAACTGTTTTCTCTGCTGCCATGAAAGATGATCGTAAGATGCCGCTACGCTTTAGCTTTACTGCGCAGATATCTGAGCAGAAAACTAATAAAGGCGAAGAGATGCTTCAGATGGTTGAATTTCCCTTTTTTCCCCCCGAAACATCCGGAATATGAAGGAATGCCAGGAGGCGATTGGAACAATATTATTGTAAAACAGTTGCCTACTGTGCTTTGGATACAACAGAGTGACTACGTACATACTGGAGCCTTTGCCTGATGCTCACCATGAGCAAACTCTCTGTGATATTTTCAGTGTCTGAGAGAGCACTCAATTTCTCTTTTAAAGGTTTTCTTCAAATGCCCTTGGACACACACTGGAGATCAATATGAGGGTCAAAGAAATAACGCCACAAACAAACCTACTATTCAGTGTGACGTAATTCAGACATTCCAGTCATTATTTACTGTGCAGCCTGAATACACATGTTATATCGGTTACTGATTGAGTCATTCATTGGAGGTTGTACCATTCTCTCTTGAAGTGCAAAATAATTCGGTGGGATTTCCAGAAAAAGAAACCGGGTGGCAAAAAAACGGGGGGCTTAAAATTTGTGTTTTTTTTTTTAATGTTAGAGAAGCTGTTTTCTGCTGCTTTGTGTTGATGCATCTCCCCTTAATCCACTCTGTATAGTGAATGGACTCAGTCATGATACACACAACCTGTGACATTCAGCTGTTTACACACAAATGTTGGAGTGGTAATCCTCAAAATCCCCCACAAATCCCCTTAATCACAGCTGGTTGATCCCGAACAAAACACAGTTAGTCTAAATCACTCAGGAGTGTTTGATAAAGTGGAGACCTCAGCCTGAGTGAACGGAGAGCAGAGCAAGAGGAGATGAGCTGGCAGAGTCGCAGCGGTGTGATGTTACACTCCAATCACAAGATGACCAAGGATAAAAAGAAATAATTAAAAAAATCATTGCGGAGTTGCTGTTGACTACAAAGTGGCAGCTATCCAGAATAAACTGCTTATCAAGAAGATTTGCATTTGTGATCAATGAAAAAAGTATGATCGATGGTCATCAAAAGTCAATAAGGCACCATTGTGTTTAATAGCAATTGGTAAATGGGCTGTATTTACTTGTACACTCTTCATGTCCTTATTGACCCATTCACACACACGCACACACACACAAACTGACGATGGCGGCCATGCTGGGTGCCAACCTGCTGATCGGGAGCAGTTTTGGGTTCAAAGACACGTCTCTATGCCGGGAGGTCGAACCTGTAACCCTCCGGATTGCAATAGAGCTCTCCAATTTGAAAGCTCGATCCTGTTTGGTGAATTAGATTTTAATCTATTCTACGATTGATGCCGTACCTGAGAGGTCAGAGCATCACCACGGCAACAAGGCTTCACCTTGTGATCAGTTTTGTACCACATCTCACAGTAACACATCTCAATACTGCAGTTGTCAATCATACAACAATTACTCCTACTCCGATGAAGACTGATCAGAAACAATGAGGACTGTCCACATCCTGGTCCTTCAACACGGAGAGATAGAATGAAAACTTCTTGACAAATGTATAACTTTATTGTTTCTTGTTGGAGATTTTAAGTGTTTACTTGACTCGTGTTTTTCCTCGATAACAGTGTATCTTTTGTTGACTGCTACAGTTTTGAAACTCGAGCTCCTAGCAGCATGTCTTCAAAATCAAACACAAGACAGACGTGCGGTTGAAAATCCAATCGATGCACAAGGTGCAGGATTGTTTGGCCTTGATAGAGCATTGCAGGCTCTGACTGTTCCTGGCGTTTGATGTTTTACTTCCCACAAAGCGTTGAAAATGGTTTTCAGCAAACATTAGTAGACATACATCACATACCGTGTACCGCCACTATTATCAAGCCGTTAAGCGCCGGCGAGGACGGCGAGGACGGCATGTGAACTCCGAGTGAAGTGCAGGTGCAGGAGTTCAGCATCTCAAGTCTCTTCTTCTGCAATTTGCAGCCAAAGAGGCGGAGCTGGAGGACTTTGGAGCGTCTGAGCAACTGGGGGAGGGAGGGGCGACAAGTTTGATCTGAATAATTTATCACTGATGTTTTCCGCCGTCTTTGTTCTACATCCAAAGGATCTGAGTTTTAAGTTTTAATAGCATTTGTGGCTGGACTTATTATGTGTGATCAAATAGTTCTCAGTCCTGGGATTAACAAATGAGGATTTCTTCCTGCTTTTTCCAAGTAATCTGAGTTATGGAGGCCTCGTGGGTATAGCCCACTCCTCACTACCCTTCACCCTCTGATTTCAATATTGCAGAATACATAGACGTGCCTCGGAGATTCCAATGACTGAGCACTCATCAGAGTTTTTCAATCATTCATTGATTTAAACATTTACTTTGGCAAAAGTCCACATTATTAAGCCGTACTGGAAACCAGATGGATCCAGTAAGACAATAAGTAACACTTGTTAATTCTTAATCTGTTTCTGTAACACGCTTTAAACTCCTTTGTTCAAGGCTGTGATGTGGAAGGAGGGCATCCAAGCAGGATATGTTAATCTGTCTTTATGCACTTTGTATCTGTATATATGTTCTGACTCTAATTTCACTGTGGCTGTGCAGTTTGGATTCAATGTTTTTTGTTTTGTGAGAGCATTTGAGATCATTTTGAACACAATGTTATATATGAGAGTCACACGGGCGACGAGAGGCGTTCATTTCTCTTCTCCGGAGCCGGGGGGCCGGCTGTCGCACCCAACGGTGTTTTGATTCCGTGCACAATCAACCACACGTTTGTGAAAATCTTTGCCGCATTGAAAAGGTAGCTTCTCTCGCTGTAACCCCGGGCAGAGTCTCAATTACACAAACTCCTCTGTAGGGAAAAAAAGGGGCCTGAAAACACCTGATCAAAACACTCTGATTTCCAGAGCTGACACGAGCTTGGCATCGCTGTGAAGAGTCAGCGTGCACGTTAACATCCCATCCAGGGGGAGAGCGACTACCTTTTAACTGCCGACTGTAGTAAAGAGTAAATCTCTTTTTAAAACGAGCACAACGTCACAAATCTGAAATAGGAGTTCAGCTATTAGGCAGCATATTAAAGCAGCTTCTGACTTACAGCCAAACAACAAACAGCCCACGGAATAAATAAAAGACCCCCATCCCAATCAGGGTGATACGGATCTGCTGCAGGATGGAGGCAGTGATGAGCCCTCAGACGCCGTAGTTGGAAGGGTTAATTCGGAGTTGTTTTAATGAAACGCAGTCAAAAGTCCCATATTTCCTCCAATGAAAGATGTCGATTAGCTCTACCCTAACGGCTGCAAGCTTATTTGACACAAACAAATAATAGTTGGTGCCAAAATGAAGCCGAAGGGGGAAATAAAAGAAAGACAATTGAAAGAAAAGGGGGGAAAAAAGCACACTGAGAGCCAGTGGTGCGCGAGTGTGTGTTTGTTCTGTCCAGCTGGTGTTGTGCTCCCAAGACAAATGACAACCTGGTAAACATCTGTGACCGAAGTAAATAAAGACTCCTGCCATAAAAGAAATGATTGAAATTTGAAAATTTACATGATCACAAAAACAGAGATAATGAAAAGGAATTCACATAGACGAGTGGACCAAGAGTTGATTTAATTAACATTTCTTGTTGGCGAGTCAAATCCAAGGAGTAATCAAAGGAGAAGAAAAACGCAACAACAACAACAACAACAAAATGCTAATCTGTTAATTGTTAATGTCTCTGTAACTGGTAAATTGCTAACAATTGATGGTTCTGTAAATGCTAAAAAGGCTCACAGTTTCTTGCTTGTTTGTCAATTCCTATCCTGTATCTGTAAATGCTAAAATGTTTGCAAAGTCCTGATGGTTCTGTAAATGCTAAAAAGGCAAACAATTCTATGCTATTTCAAGGCTTAATCTGGATAATTCTTAATCTGTCTCTGTAAATGCTAAAATGCTTTAATTTATTTTGTTTGCCAGATCCATTTTCCAACTGGCAGCACATCCCCAAATCAACTGAAACAAACTTTACAGAAGAAAAACATTCATAATAACAAGGTCATCTTTCTTGAGTTTACCTATTTCCATTCTATGAAGATTGAGTTGGTTATTAACACATTGTATCTTCCAAACTAGGGCCTGAATGATGCCCTTGACTGACTGAGGCAGAATCTTGCCCTCAGCACTCAACTCTGCTCCTGGCCACTTCTTTAAGAGAAAGACACACCTGTGAGTTCTACAACTTGTACTAGTAGTACCTTGACTTCTCCTCAAAACAATTCTGTAATTTGCTTAAGAGTAAAAGCGTCTGCTTACTGTAATGCAATGTTACTTTGTGGAAAAGAAGGAAATATGTCAACAAAATGGTGATTATGTTTATTGCATCAAAGAAGTCTATCTAAATAAACTGAGTTAAAGACATCTTGGGTTTTGATTTATGGATTTAATTGATCATGTACACTACATACATGCATATTGGTTTTGCATTGCAGGGATCCAATTTCACATGGAAAGAACCTATATAACCTGTAACCTATATGTTTAGCACATAGGTCCACATATAGGTTTGACATATAGGTGACATAAAAAATTATATATATAAAAAATTGGCCGATTCCCTATATTATATGTAACATATATGTTACATAACACATAGGTTTGACATATACGTACATATAATATAGGGAATCGGCCAAGTTTTTGTATGTCACTTGTATGTCAAACCTATATGTGGACCTATGTGCTAAACATATAGGTTACATATAGGTTCTTTCTATGTGGGCTAACAGATGAAAATATGAAAGTATAAGCTAGATATGAGAGTTGCTAATGTGACAGATGTTACCATAGTATGACATACAAAATACAAACAGAACCTGCCACTGGTCTATATCAGCTATAATTGGACACATACCTTGTATTGTTCCTTATATGGCCTATAATATGGATATTAACAAGCCATATAGGATATCTATATGCCCTGTATTATGAACATATAGGACCTATATGTGGATATAAACAAGCTATATAGGAGACCTATATGCCCAGTATATGCACATATATGCACCTGAATTTGACCTATATGCAACCTATATGTAGCCTATATGTATCCTATTTGTATCCTATATGTGGCATATATGCGCATATATGTAGCATATAGGTTGCATATAGGTCGCATATAGTTGCATATATGCAGCATATAGGTTCTTTCCATGTGGGACTGCCTGATAATTCTGACGTATTTCAGTAAAGGCAGCTGTTACGTGCAGGTGCTGAGGTCACCTCAATATTATTTTTCTCCCACAAAGGGCAGGTGAGTCCTCACTCCCAGAATCATGATGTTGCTCCAACAGTCAAGATGTCTGCAGATGTTCGTTGTCCGGTTTACATGGAAACGCCTCGGCTGATTGAGACGTTATCTGTGGAGGTTCCGGTGTACTTGGAAGCGCTCAGCGATCCCACCAACTGTCAAGGAAACAAGAACGCGGGGTTCATTTTGCTCCCACTGTTCTCGCATTCAGATATATTCTCTGCTGGCTTAATCAGTCAGCCCCCTTCAGTGTGAGAATGAAAGTTCACACTGAAACAAAGGTTTTGCATTAAATCCGTGGACGACTCTCTGCCTCTTACCCTTAGGTCAAGAGGTGACAGCTCAAAGAGCGCCTTAAATCATGAGAACTGCTTTACCTTTCAGTGGAGCTGCAGAGACGCACCTACACTAAGTCAGTAAAGTCTGCGGATTTACCCGGATCCAAACGCTTCTCCCGCGTTGCATATAAATCAGCCGTCATTCAGCTCCACTCAGAGGGTTCAGAGTGATCCCGGCTGCTGGAGCACCGGGCAAGCGCGGTGAGCCGGGTGAGACGTGAGGGGGGGGGGGGGGG
>CAESWR010000153.1:471029-483219 GCA_903171835.1 Mullus surmuletus | reverse complement strand
GGGGGGGTGTTGAGAGCGAGGAGAAATTCCAAAATGCAGGAGGAAAAACTTATTTGTGTGCAGAGCTGAGGCGGCGCAGGGATGATGTGGAGGGAGGGAGCCAGCAGGGGCCACTGTTTCTGCAGAGGTTTTTTTCCCCACATGGTGTCGGGACCGAACCGAGACGACCTGATCCCTCCATGTTAATGGTGCTTAACAGCTCGGGTCAACACATTAGACAGTCAGATGATGTCAGGTTTTTTTTTTTTCATTAACCAAAGTAAACCACTTCAATTAATTCCTCTAATCCTCTCATGTTAGAAAAAACAAAGTATTTTCAATCAAGACAGGTTAAAGATGCTTCTAAATCTGTCAATTTACACGTGTTATGTTGTGGTATTTACATATAAAGTGATTTGCGGGGCATTCCGCGGGGGCTGATCTGCTAACCTATAAAGCACCTTGATGAGCTCAAGCATCTGAGAACTTCCTGAAACCCACTGCAGGACACATCTGCATGTTTTTGTTTGGGCGAGTGAAGGCTGAAAACAAGAAACCAAACAAACTGCTCAGATGTTGTGGATGGCCGGGGCTCGCTGCCCTGCAATGACAGCTATTGATCGGGGCAGTTATTTACCAGCCGGGTCGTTCGTCTCGGAGGGGCCAGAGGAGAGCAAGGTGGCAGGGCCTATTATTTATGAGGTTTTGTGACAAACACTGCAAATTCACTGAGGAGCGCCGCTGAGCCAAAGCAAGGGCCTATCAGCCCCCATGCTTCCCGGTGAGGCCGGCTTCATTTACCCCCCCCCCCAAAAATAAGCCAAAAAAAAGTACATAATTAATCAAAGTGCAGAGCATTCATTTTCATGTGTGCCCTTCAGGTTAGCACTTTCATTTCTCCATGTACTGCAATTAAAAAAGTACAAAATAAGAGGAAGTGATGGGGAGAGTAAGTTAAGGAAAGGAAGGCCTCAATCGGCTGCCATTTCTTGTACCCAGGTTCATTTCAAGAGGCTTATATTTATAAGAATTTTTCAAAATGATTCAATTGCCTAACAATTACTCACTTAATGAAAAAACTAACTATTACTAGTGGTCATACATGCTTCAACTGTTGGTTTCATACATCTAGTATGAAACAAAGTAGATTATGCAGGTGATACGTTCATATATACATAAACATATACAGATATAGGAGATATGTGTATATAGATATATATAGATATATACAGAACATCTCTATCTATCTATCTATCTATCTATCTATCTATCTGTCTGTCTGTCTGTCTATTTCACATATAATGGCATATATAGTACATGTATACATACATATACATATGTAGATAGTAGATATATGAATTAAATGTATATATAATATCAATAAAATTAATAGATAAACATCTAACATACTTTTCTTTTGATACTTACTATACTTTTTCCCGCCCACCCTGTCCAAAACAAGTCTCATAAACCTTTCTAGATTTGTGACAATCAGGAAAGATTGCATCAGATACGAGCTGCATCTCACTATACTATAAACAAGAAGACGATACTTCCAACTTCTGTAATTTTTCATGCCTGTTACAAACATTCCACAGCTGTCAAATCACGCGAACGAAACGATTTCCAATATTCCTAAATACCACAAATGCTTCCGTTACCCATAAATGTGTTGAATTCTGTTTTGGTCATTGCTTGCAGCTATATTTGCATTTCAGCTGTGCTACAGCCTCGGGAGCCGTTTTCACGCCCAGGAGCGGCCTGGGAGGAAGCTGTCTGAAGTTCTGGCGCGAGCAAGTGAAACGTTAGGAGATCCACTTTCCCATCACTGACCTCAAGGATCAGGACGAGAGGCAGAGCTGCTCATTAAGTAACCAGATCCTGTGTAGACCACCAAACACCTAGTTATCCAACAACAAGGCTGAATTGCACGGCAGTAATTATCTACAGTAGCTGTACATGTGCAAAACAGGTGGAATATAACTGATCAGCTGTCTCTCTCTCTTTCTTTCTCTCTCTTACACACACACACACACACACACACACACACACACACACACACACACTCTGACCTGCAGCGGTGTCAGTGACTTGACGATGTACAGTCAGGTACACAGAAAATAACACGACTCCTAAGATACGCCAACAAATTTAATACTGAAACAGATATGAGCAGAGTGTGACGGGAATCAAGTGCTTCATGTGACCTTTTTTTTCTGGCATGTGAGAGGATATAAGCAGGCCCAATTTTCAAACGTTTACGTCATATTCACTTGTTTTTTCTTAAATGACAGTCATTGGCCCTGGCACAATTATTTGCACAAGCTGCCCAAAGTTGTAATGAAACACATTAAGTTGTAAACATCTTTTTAGCATCACAAGCTAATGTTTTATATCTTGCAGATCCCATTACAGTGCCCAGTGGGGCGCCAAAGATGTGGACTACACTGGGAGTAGGATCCCGTGGGATACGTTTCAAATCTCATGGGAGAGGGATGCTTTGGATTATATATTTAACTATTTATTTCTTGAGGGTGAGAACACACTCAAAAAGTAAACTGCTTGTCCTATTCAAAGCGACTAAATTCCTAATCAGCTGTCAAGTGAACCTGCCGCCAATGACAATGAGCACAAACAGACAGCGCAGGTTGTGAAAACCTACAGTGGTGCAGAGAGATGTGATGTTCTGGGACTCAACCAGGCGTCTTTGTGAGGATGCCTCATTATGGCTGTGATGTGATTGCAGCTGCGGGCGGGAGCGGACACACGCACACGTGCTCATACACAGGCATGGTTTACTCCAAACTGACAACTGTGATTTTAACACTGACTACAGGTGAATTTGAAAATACCATTAGTGTGCATTAATTTAGACAGATGTGGGATCAATTCATCTGGATAGAGATGGTGATACAAATTGTTTACTGCTTTTAAGAGAAGACGTAAACTAAAACACGGAAAGCACATCGTGATTAACCATTGGTGAAAAATGACAGGCATCTTTGTTCATCATTCCATGACAACAGTGACCTTGGAACATAAAGACAGACCATGAGGTCTGCTGCACTGTGGAACAGCGGACGTAAGCAAGGATGCTAACGCAGGAGCAGGTGAATGCTAATTATTCATGTATATGTGGTGGCAAAACACAACGCAGTGTTCAAGTTTTCATTATAAATGCCTTTGTATGTATCAGGACTCGTGGATACACAAAGCTATTTAATATTTAACATGAAATACAAACACTGTACTTTTAAAACAACTGCAAACTTATCATTGGACCTACCATGTCAAAGAAACCCCCCTCCTGGGTTTAAAAGCAGAAAAAGTTGCATGTCCCAAGACAAAAAAACCAAAACAAATAGCATAGAGGAAGTGACATTCAAATTACAAGAATCCTGTAGAGCTGCAATGTCAAAGAAGGTTAAAATCTACTCATAGAGGAATAATTATGAGAAAAATGTCCTCTAAAAGTTGCGTGAATGTGATGTGCTGTCAAATCAGCAAGGTGAGTGTGTGTGCGCTTTTAGAACATTTTGAGTGAAATCTTTACTGTAAAGACAATGTCACTGTCTTAGAAACAATTAAATATACTAAAATTGACTTTCCTGGTTGACTGCATGTGCTTTTCATGTAAATTACATCACTCTACAATACTATGGCCCACACTGCTACGGATAAAATAAAGATTTTGACTGTTAACACGACAACATCAAGCAAGATGAGTAAACCAGGCTGATTGAAGTCTTCACACTTCAAAAATGTTCATTTCTTCAAAAATGTTGAACTTAATGGTTAGGTAAAAATAGAAAGCTGCTATGAAGATCCCTTTTTCGTGTGTCCAAGGAGGAAATAGTGTAGATTGTTTGCGTGAGCACTTCACAGACAAAAATATGACACTGTTGCTGCAGTGAAAAGTGAGAAGATGAAGAGTCAGAAAGAGCTGACGACCTGATCTGAACCAAACTCCCTTGCTTTGTTCAAAACTTGCTACTTCTGAATCAGAATTTGCGATGGGATAACAAACCACAATTTGTTTGAAAGTCCTTCGACACACGTAAAACATCACAGGACTTCAGATATCATATCTATGATTTTGTTGCAGCCCTGGGCTCTCGCTTTGTAGTTACACGGGGCAACCCTGCACCAGGCGCAAAATTCTCCTCAGGTAATCTATAGCAGAGCTGGTAACCCGGCACTTTGCCACTTTGCTTGTTGAAGTGCAGCTTATAGCTCTTATGTTTGGTGCAGCTCGGGTCAAGCGCCCGTGGAAGGACATCACACATGGCCAGAGTTCACAGCGCTTCATCTTTCGTAGCGTGGAGGAAAGACTCCACTTGGGAATGTGAAGGCCTGGCAGAATAAGGACAACACGTCGGACACTGATCGGTCATTTTCCAGATTGTAGACACAAACATATTCGCCTGTATTGATAGTTTATTTTGTGGAGTGCCCCAGGGGTCAATTCTGAGACCCCTTTGCCACTCTTGTCACATTAATTTTATGTAGTTTGAATGGCTGCACATTTGTACTGGTTTATAATTACACCATCTGACTCCACTGTTTGTCTCTCATCTGCACCGGGTGCCCTTTTAGACTGTGTTTACCGTTAGTATTAAATGATTCAATTCTATTGACACATTCTCTGGATAATAAATATCTAAGCCTGACTTCACTTTATACTTTTATATGCCTTAGCTAGAGCAGATTTATGTCCTCTGATAGGTGCATGAGTGTGAGGTGGTGTCAAATCAGCTGCACGGTCATTGTCAAAATGACAGCTTGGAACATTACTGTTACTGTATTTGCGGTTTCTACTTTTTTCAGTCATTAATCCTATGTGAGTCTGAGGGGAGGACCCAGTCGCATCTGAAGAAATTGCTTTTTTAAATTCTGCATAAGGGAGTAATAGGAAGTAACTCAGAAAAGTTTTGGAGAAGGTGGTGGGATTGATGGTGTTGTGTCGGTACCAATACCGTGAATTGTACCGCTTACTTTTACACCTGCCTCTTACTATTCTGATCATAATGCATTCACAGCGTGCATTAACATGTTCTTTCCCTATCCAAATGCACACAGATCACATTTTAAACAGCAGGCGTAAATGGGGTCAGGGACAAAGCCAATCACTTCTGACACCCTTTGCTCCCCTACAAGTAATAGTTGATATAAGATCATTTGTCTCATAATCATCTTTGTCAGAAATGTTCTGTTTTCGTCCTGTTTTTAATGATTGAATTAATTAATGTGTTTTTTCTTTCCATTTTCCCACAAGAGCAGATTATTTTCTCAGTTTTTTAATCCATCCTTTATTGTTGCGGGAAGTAATGGACGTGAACCTTTGACCCTCTCTCCCCTCTGCTTTCTGAGCCATTTCCTGTGATCTAAACAAAAACTGTAAGAATTACTGAATATGCTTTTCAACTTTTATTTAGGTTTAGGGTTCTGCAAACACAGATCACAGAGCTTAATAAGGGCACACGCCTCGTCACAAACATAAAAACGGTGCTTTGGACATATCCCCATTGCACCATATGCAAATGTTATTATGCAGGTCAAAAGGCAAAATGGCCAGGACTGGAAGGCAGAAAAATGTCAGATATTTAAACACGTTTGACAGTTGAAACCATCATTGACCTTCGAGGGGGCATTAAACTGGCTGCAGGGATTGAGCAGTTCAAAAATAATCCTCTCCTGTCAAACGTCACTCAAGCTCAGCAATAACACACAAGTCATCATCCAGCTTAGTTTTGCTCCAATTTTGGGAAAGACAGAGAGATTCGTAGAAATTGGTATGCTAACCAGCAGCCATGAAATCTGTTTTTTTTTTTGTTTTTTTTAACTACAGTAGAGATCAAACACTCGTGGATTTGGGTAATTAGGTGCCTTTGCAGCCTGTTGAAAGCTCTTCCTGCATCACCTCACATGTGAGTAAGAACAGGTTTGCGGATTGGGCCCTAAAGGGAGGAGTGTCACTGGCTGCGCCGGGGTGGCAGCAAAGGCCAACTCATCACAAGTCTAAATCATAGAATTTCTTCATCTTGGACTTCTAATTACACTGACCTTCTATGAATACCCTAATTTATGTGAAATGATCTCTTTAATAAAGTCCTCAATCAAAGTCACAGACCTCCTACTGAGAGATTCTCAAGCATTACGTAAAACCACCATCAAGTGATGGCAGATTATTTTGATAGAATAGTTCCTTTAATTGACTGTGTTTTGGTTTATTTACACAACAGATTAAAGAGACGCAACTAGATTCTTTTAAGCAGATTTTACACCATTTGTGAAAGGTTATGAACATGTCATGACACTGGGTCAGCCACAGTGGTAACGATAAAAGGAAACTTGACAGCTTTCTCTTTCGCACTAATCTGGTTTTTATAGTCCCTCTAGTCTATTTTAGCATTAGTGCTCCGCAAAAATAAACAAAAAACAGATTAGAGAGAAGGTTTGGACACAAAAGTTTCAGATGAGGGTCAGGTCAAACATGAGGTCTATCATCCCATCATCACGATGCACATATGGAGAATTAGATTTCCCAATGTATTTCAAAGCATACTGGGAAACCTTTCCCAGAATAAAACAACGTAAAAAAGAGAAGCCACTACTCACGACTATAATCCCCCTGCAGTCTTTCCTTGGTAAAGATTATATAAATATATAGATGTTAGTGCACATGCTATATCAGTAAAATTAGTCATTTGCTTTTATCTGATATCAAAGGGATACAAATCTATTAAACGCCATCTTTTGTGTTTTTTAATAATGCCTCATACTGGGACTAAAGCAAGCTTTTCAAGCAAAATGCAGACTTTTGTTTTGAACAAATATAATTAGACTTATTTTTAAGATATTCGCTAACTAATTTGTATTTAGTAAAGTACAGTCCTTGATGAGCTATTCCCAGAGGCCGGGAGGCCCAGTTTGTATTTTGAACCAGCATAAAATCCTTGAATTAAAGAAAACTCATGGGCCTTGCACTTTCCAGAGATTGTCGGCAGCTGGATGCACTGAGATTAGAATAGCTGTCTCAATGGTATTGCGTTTTCTCTTCTAAGGGACGACAATATTTTATAATTCTCCTCAGTCATGTACAGTACTATAAAAAGATCTGTTGCTCGATGCTTTTGCAGGCTTGGGTATAGGCCAATAACAGATTATTTTTATGTGTTTTTGGTGTTGACTATATTTATTTTCAAAGTCGCTCTAACGGTGCGTCTATAACAAGGTTTTAGAATAGACCAGAGCTCATAAAATTAGTTGGTACTAATTGAAATCTTGAAGGTAAATGTTAACTGTGCTCAGACAGCACATAAAAGGATAAAAAAAAAAATAGAATACAAAGATGATACATTCCAATTTTCATATTCCACAACAGAATGAAAAACACCGATGTGAAGCTATAAACATGTTTATAATCACTAGATATTGAGCAACAAATGCTGTTGCCTGTTTGCTGACGAGCTGAAGTCAGACCGTGTAAAATCTCAACAAAGAAGACCTTTCAAAAATTTATAAAGGTTAAACAACTGTTTATTCTGAGCATTTCACTGAGCAATGGCAAGCACCTCCCCATTGTATTGACGTCTGATGCTGCACAAATGTATGCAAACACACAGTCGCAACAGAGCACACAGAGCTGACCCACACAGTCTTGTACTTGTATTTGCATACACAAACACATTTCTGCTCTACTAAATAGTATAGAAGATGACAGGAGCGCTAGTACAAGACGGTACAAGGATGGAACCCAATGCTCGCCCAATAATACCACCCTATGTGTGTTTTCCAGGTCTCCTCTCCTACTGCTGTAGGCCTATGAACTCGTATGGAATGACCTTCTACTTCCACTGCTGTCAGAAGATGGTCATGAATACCACCAGGCCACGACAAAGCTGAGATTTGCAAACTTGCGTCACATACAGTGGAGGCCCGTCTGTTACTGCCCTTCTGCTCCTGAAATACAAAGCTCATTGGGAAACCAATTGTAAGATGTTTGCATGCTGCTTCGAAAGCTAAGGAAAGCCACAGGCTATGACCCACAGGCCGACTTATAGCAGTGTTTTCGTTATCATTATATTGGGGAGGTAAAAAACAACAACCCTGTATACCCCCTTCCTGACCCCAAAAGTCGGAGAAGTTTGGTGCAAATGAACAGGACCTAATACTGGATATCAATGGCAAATTACTTTTTGTCACAGACTGCTCACCCTTTTGAGATAGGCAGATGAAGTCAGACATCCCAAAGGTTTGAAGAAGGACCGCTATGCTTTCGTCTTTGACAAGAGCCGTTTGAGGAGGTTCAATTGACCAGTTGGGATTCCCTTCCCCACTCCTCCCAGTGGAGGTATTCCAGGGATATCTGACTGGAAGGAAGCCCCAGGGCACACACGCTAGAGGGATTTTATATCCCAGGGAATCTTGGGAAGACTTTGGGATTCTCAGAAAGAAGCGGGGGTAGAGACAGGGGAAATAGTTGTCTGAGCTTTAAAATTATTGCCTACTGCCACCAATTCAGACCAAAAGTGGAATAAAATTATGGAAAGGAAGGACAGATGAGCTGGATGGGTCGCCTTAGTCTTGTGCATACTTTAATAAACCAAAAAGAATGATTTTCAAAATACAATATCAAACAATTGTTTGATTTTATATATCTAACCATTTGTTAAAGCTCTTACCTTTGGTGGAACAGCTGGTCCAGATGTGTAAGGGGTCAAGCTTTGCGGTACATCTGTGATGTAGGTCTTCTTGGGGCCTGGTGATTGGTATGGTTGAGTAGTGGCAAGTTCACCTTTCCTGGGGCCCAAGCCACCTTGGGGTACTCCCGGGTACTGTGGTTCCTGATATGCACCAGGAGCCATTGGGGAGAAGCCAGGTTGCGGTGGTCCATAGGCAAAATCAGGACCTTTGGGCTGGGCTGGCATGTACTGCACCTGCGCGGGACTGCGGATTGGCTGCAGGCCAAAGTGCTGCCCACCGGGTGCCTGATGCTGAGGGCCAGGCTGGGCTGACCTCACTTGGACATTGAAGGTGGGCTGGCTCGGGGTTGAGGCTGTGGCATAGGAGGCTGCCACCGGCTGCGGGGTTATGTGGCTTTGAGGCTTTGAAGCAGGGAGAGTGGACGATCCTCCAGGGGCCTGAGGTTTGGGCATAGACTTCTTGGTGGCAGTCAGAGGTGGCTGGGTTGGGATGACCATACGCTTGTAACCAGTCACTGGGGCATTGGGAGTGGAGACCGCAGAGGATCCAGAGTTCTGGAAATAACAGGGAAAGTAATTGTTATTTCAAAGCTGATAAGGAGTCACTGAAATACCCTGGCAAGCAATCTGTGTTTATGATGACAAGTTGACTGTATTTCCTAAAATCCAGTCTGTGACCTTCACTTACCTAAATTTTGGAGGATATAAAGTTGTTTTTTTTAAGAAGCAGGGATCTATTTGAGTGATTTTTATTTTTACTCCACTGTTTGATGAGTATGTTTGCTCATGTCCCCTAAAAGCCCCCATGTTTTCCAAAGTGATTTTGTGTTCAAAAGTTATGGTTGGACGGCACTTAACAATGTTTTCCTTCATTTTCAAGGATCCTTTTTGGGGGTGATTTCTTACTATATTTGATTTGAAGACACCCGAGTTAAAACATCATATGAGGATCCTTAAAGAATCACCACAGAAATACAATGGTTGTCAAGCAAAGAGCACCCTTTGATAAATTAAAGTTGAAAAAGAGAAAAGTTGTATTGTATATGTATAACGGCTATTCCTGATTGTATACCCCGCCACCCCATAGTCAATTACAAGGCTACCTCGACAGCAGAGGCTTCTCACTATCCACAGCCACCCACAATGCATGGCTAATAAAGCAGGAGTGGAAGGGATAAATCGTTGTGCAGAGGATGCCATGACAGCAGATTGGCAATGGCACATGACACTTGTGCTGACTACAGCTGCTTGGATGAGAAAGATGTTAAATCACAGAGATTTGTGATGCCGGCGTTCCTGGGAAGAGACGGCTGTAAAGCAGCAACACAATCCACCGCTTCGGTTCTCACCGTCCGTGGCATTTTGATGTAACATCCAGCAGCTACATTTGATGCGGCGGGCCAAACTACAGGCATAAAGCAGCTAATAACATGCAGAATAACATTTCACTGGGATGTCAGCGGCTTCTGCCCTGAGTGTCTCTCATGTATGTGATAACTGTTTTTCCTCACCACTACATATTGGTGTCAGACATCCAGCCAGTCTAAAAAGGGTCTATCATTAACCTTGGCTGGCCTTATTAGGTTATCGCCTGAAGCCAAAAATCAGAGTCAATTACTAAATTTGCAGCACAAGGGGAACACAAATGAACGCTTGTAGTCTTTAGATCCTCCACAACTTGATTTGATGAGATGTCGTCTAAATTGGAGCACGGCAATGATTTCAATCGATTACCTGATCTGTTGATCTGAAAAGTCTGTTACCTTGGAGAATCACAAACAGCTAAGTTTGGATAGCCTGCCATATTTCCTCATAATTACTTGCTTAGAATTATTCTTAAAAATGCGACACTGTCGTTATAGCAGTGGGGGCTTTATATAAAGACTGACTAAAGTAATGTTATACAGTTTGTAAAAAAAGATTAAAAAAATAAGTAAAAGAGGTGCATGCGTCAACTTTGTCTAAATCCCATCTAATCTAAGTCAGAGGGGGGCCCCTAAGGAACCATTAAAAGCTCCAGAAAAACACTTTCTGCTCTCACTCCAATTTCTGTCTCACTGATTAGGAGCGATGTTTATTTAAAAACTGTGTCTGTCTGCATATGTATGGAAAAAAAATCTGAACTATGCCCTTTAGGAAGTGAAATTACTTAATTTGAATGTTTCATGGGTTTTAAATACTCTAGATTATTAATTTATCTTTAAGGCCTTAGAACCTACAGTAGCATTTAGTTAGGGGAAGATCACTGGAAATGCAAATTGGCCCCCTTCAAAATAATTACACTGTCATGGTACATTTTCTACAAATTACACTGAGAGAATGGATTCAGCCCTTTCCGAGGGTGATGAAACTAATCAAATGCTTACGATCAGAAAGAAAAGTCTGTAGAGGGGAAAGATTTTAATATTCACCAAAACTGGACGAGCAGCGATCAAAACGCTGCATTAAAGGATCGACAGAATCTCACATCAGCCACCTTTGTTATGTCGACAAGCCAGATGTAGTCGGATTTTTTAAATTAAATCCAGGAGAGGGGCGGAGCATTGACAAGGGAATCTCCCATCATATTTTGGGACAGGGTCTGCACATTTTCATTAACTGATTTAACTTCCAGTATGCCCTTCAAATATTGTGCTCCAATATTCTACATTTTAACCAGATTAGGAAACACTATCAAAGCACTGTTTTCCTTTGCAGAATAACAACGCTGATGCATCATCACATCTAAGACAATACTATTTTAATCTCTAGACTTTAGTTTTTTCATTGATTTATTTTGTCAGATGGTAAAATTTAAAATCTCAGATTCAAGAATACAGTTACTCGGAATACAATCATGGCACACTTGCTTAGTTTGGGATCGTACGCAATCATGCTTACCTAAAATAGCAAATCTAAACAGCTTTTGTGACATGTTGATGTTAATGTTAATGAGATAGAAAAAATACTAAAATTCCATATGAATGATAAATAGCAATAGTACATATTTTGATGCTTTATAGTGAATAGATAATTAAATCGTCAGTGATTAAATCAATTCTCTGTGTATAGTTTAACGGACACACGTCAGGCCGCCCGATCCCTAACATCCAAGTCTGCCTCAGTGTGTACAGTGTTGTTGTCCCTATCACCCCCCCCCCTCCCCCAAATACACAGACACATGCAGTTTTAAAAAAGTTTCCCCTAAGCCCTTCAGAAAAGTTAACCCTCACCCTACACTGTAATTCAGACTGACTTTGCAAACAACTTAAGTGTGAAATTTCACAGAGACTCTCAAGAAAGCCTTTGACACATTAAAAAAGATTAGGAGAGACTATACGAGCCTTGGGGGGTTTGAGTAAAACTGTTAACTTTGCATTTCAAACCACAAGGGTGGGGGATTTCTTTTTCTTTTTTTTTCAAGCGAGCTTGGGGAAAACCCCTGAAGAGGGAGAAGTTCTGCATCTTTGTGTGCGCATCTAAGACCTTGGATATTTTTCTCTCAACTTTTACTTGCTATTTATACA
>CAESWR010000153.1:436060-462116 GCA_903171835.1 Mullus surmuletus | reverse complement strand
ACTTAATTTACATATGACTTTGTCTCTCTTGCATGTCTGATTTTATGACAATTTTCAATGCCAATCTATTTCTTGGCAAAGAGCGGCTGCCAAGTAATCAGCGCCGACTGTGGGAAATACATGCTGCCTTCGAAAGTACGCGTGGCAGTCTGTGAAATTGTTGTCTAACCTTCCGGGTACAAAATGTAGCCGTTCTGATTCCAATACCAGTATCGACAAGTATGAAGCACCGATCCTTGCCTGTTACTGTCTATTGTCATAATTGTTTAAATTTTAATAAACATGTACAAATAAATGAAACTGTAACTGTCCCAGTTTTTTCATTTCATCTTGTCAAATTTCAACTCATTTTTATCTCTGAGATGGAAATGTCTCCGGATTTCATTTCAGAAATCTGGTCACCCTACTCTGGCTGTTCATCCTGCACCGGGCCTAAAGCTGGTTGGATGTAGCAGACTAGCTAATTTCAAGTAGCTTAGCAAAGTATTTATTGCACCAATTCTTGCAAGTCTTTAAAAAAAACGTGGTTGCACTCTAACGGTTCACATCTACTGTAGAAAATGTTCTATCAACTTCTATGACATTCATTCTTTGTATGTCCCAGAATAAAATGTAAATGAGTTTTTGGGTGAAAGTATTTGAGAATTGTGACTATCTGGCCCTCTATTTTTAGTATTGCTCAAGGGCAGAACATCTCACGACTCACACGTCAGCTAGTACACCAACCCACATTTTTAAGGTACCACAAACAAAATGTGTTTCTCACTTCTCACTTTTTTTAATGATGTTATTTATGTACCAATGTGCTGGAAATTAAGTTAATTCGTTGCTGTATTTACTCTATGGTGTGTTAAAGAAATTATGTGTAAGAGGAAAAGCAAAAAATTGCAAAAATAATTTTTTTTGTGGTGTCTCTATGTCTGTATGTGGTGTCTCACTTAGAAGCCTCAGCACAAGGACACTTCAGCCACACAGCTCTATTTGTTAAGGTGCTCACATACTAGCGCGTACTGTGCACAGAGCAGTTTCCCATAATGCTTACGCGTTGTGAATCCTACATTTCCCACAGTCCTTGCACATTGTTCATATTTTCATGTCATTTTCATACAGTCTCTCCTCAAAACTCGCCACAAGTCTCAACAAAGCTCGTCTCCATGACTCTTTTCTTTGTGTGTTCCACCACAGGTTGGCGCCATGTGATAAATGCAAATGGTGTCTCACTAAATGCGGGGATGTCAAACTTGAGGTGTGCGCGGACAGAGGGTCACGTACATCCGCGCTAGTATGTTTGAGCCCCCTAGGGAGCATTACTAATTCATCAAAAACACGGTGGTACTGGACCAATACACAGTATCAAAAATGGTATTGGTAAGCACTGTACTCCTCTATTTAATACAACAACCCCAAAACATTGGATGGCACTGAACTGAAGCTCTGTGGAGAAAGATGGGAGGGGCTCCTCAGCGCTACAGTGACTCACTCACCTCTTGAAGAGCAAAAAAGGTTACGATACGGCCGTCATTGTTCATGAGCTCTTCCACCACAACGACGGATGAGGGAAAAAAAGGCTCTGCCGGGCGAATGAGGCAGCGAGCGGACTCTGAAAGGCCAAGTCCATTATCTCCAAGGTAGTGATCGATGGGAACCAGCTGCATTGGGGCTGCGGGTCGACCCTCACACATGCGTCCCACAACATTTCCTACCTGTTAATAATTAGATGCGCGTGACCTCCCTTCACAACCTCCTGATTAGGGGTGTTCTGATCCAATATTGATATCAGATATTGGCATCAGCAAAAAAAAAACGAGTATCGGATTATATCGGTCCGGCATCTAAAATCTCAGATATAAGCACTCCCGGTACAAGCAGTCCTTAAAGTAAAATGTATGTAGGCCATTGGTTAATAATAAATGGGTAATTTTTTTACTGTTGCTGACTATTGTTCTCTGTTTGACTAATATCACTTGATCAAGCCTTTTCTAACATTCCATATTACAAATATAAGTAATAAGTAATACACATGGACAATTCATGCTGATATTGTATAGGATCGATATCGGTGTGGGCCAATATTCACGGCTGTAATCGTATCGTAAAAATCGTAAAAAGTTGTATCGGAACACCCCTACTCACACCCTTACTCCTGCCATCGCAACATCTTGCCTGCCTAAGGGCAGCGACTGGACCGAGGAGTCGCACTAGAAATCACAGAGTTTTAATGTCTATCATTTCAAAAAACCACACGGTTGACTTCCTGTCACTCCGTATCCGCCGCGTTTCCCCCTGTGCGGCGGGCTAATTGCCACTTTGTCGTTTTATTTTCCCACCGTCCTGACCAGCCACGCCAGGAGTCTGTAAACTGGAGGACACTTTCAACCAGTAGTTTCAACCCCAAATTACCATGCTCCTCAGACAACTTCCATGACTTCGTCCCCCGGACCATCGTATTGTTCTAGGCGCACTCTGCGACGTCGTGTTTGTGGATGTGTCGTAAGAGCGGTGGGACGCCCTCCCCTCACTCTACCTTGACGGAAGCCGACATGTGACATGTAGCACTGCAGTAGGTCAGCGGGCGTAAATATTGCATGTGGCCAAGATCCTACCTCGGGTCACATGCACTCATTTGTAGCTAAACGAATAATGCCGTCAATAATTTACCATGTTAGGCCTGTTTTCATTCTCATTTCTGCATCTTTAATAGATTAAGTATACAACACGCAGACTGACATGGGCGGGTTTCACAGAATAAACACTCACACAGAGTACATTTGCACAGGTACAGACATTCCTTTCAAGTATTCTATTATTGCTCAAATATCTCACCAGAGATATGATCTGCCTGGTTTGAAAGCCCCTCTCAGTGTTCCCACTCCAAACACAATTGGTTGGGTTTTTTTCCCCTCCAGTGTCCTACATTTATTGTGTGTCAAACAATTTGTCGACTGCCCAAGGCTTTGACTTTTTGAAGTCACTCTTAATATCGTTTTAATATCAACTAATGATATAGGTCAAGATTCATTTTGTCATTATTGAAAAACAGATGCAACGTATGGTCCTGTTTACCCGCAGAGACCTAGTTTGCGTTTAGTCCAAGGTTTCTACAATTATTGATGTAATTGTTCCTGTTTTTTTTTCTTTATCTCAACAGCACTCATCACAAAGGAGTGCTCCTCCACAAGTATCAATTCAACTGTGCCAAAACACTCCATTAAAAAATCCTGCACTAAAAGGACAAGTAGAAAAGGTAGTAGCAAAATGTACTCCGAGTACTTTTCCTAGTATCAAAATAAAATCAATGTGCACACTGGGTGAGTCAGAGCCGGGCGGTTGGGTAGTGAGAGGGCATGGCCTCTAATCTCCCTTCAAAGAGTCACAAGATAAATCCGAGTGGTTTTGAGATCAGTAATGCTGTTAGATACAGAAAAAAGTAAAATCAACAAATTTGTATTGAGTTACAATACAAATTGAATTCATTGATTGAATTACAATCACACAGTTCAAGAGGGGAGGAACAAATCAATCCTTTGTTGGTCGCACAGAAATTCTTCTTTTGTGTTGATTCACAAAATTTCATTTTTTGAACAATAGCATGTGGAAGTTCATTTTAAGAGGAACACGTGGTGACTTGGGCTACCAGGTTGGAAAAGTGTCAGAACTAAAAACAATTTTTGGCTAAACATGAGAAAACAAGTTACACCAATTTCCCACCGCCTGGAGAAGGAAAAAAAAAACCAAAAGATTATCATACTATGTAGGTGGAGCAGATTGTACAACACACCAAGACAGTATTTTATCACAGTAACCGCGGTGTTGCCACACGATGCGACTGCGGGCACCCCGACCACCGCGCAAAAAGAAAACAATCGCAATAAAAACAAGTGTTGTTCCTCATTTGGGAACTTTTTGGGGCTTCGGGTCAAGGTGCACCTGCGTATTTGTGTCTCTCGCACTTTCACCCCTTGAGATTATATAATGAATATGAGTTAAAAACAAGTGTGTGACTGTTTTGCCGATTGTGCAAACACAACAAAAGCAAGGGGAGATTTAAACTCAATTACTTATTGCACAAGCAAAGAGTTGACTTTTTCCCTGCATTTTTGTTTTCATCAGAGATAACTGAAGCTATGAATGGATATTTTAAAGATATGTTTTCAGAGAGGGAAGCGCTCTTACAATTAGGACAAAGGGATGCAGATTGAATTCAACTGATGTGCGTTGCAGCCCTCAGAATCAGAGTCTAATGGAACCATGAGGTGCAGAGAAAAAGAGCGGGATTTCCTCCCCGATGCCGCTTCATGTTGTCAGATTTTCATTTGTGGGGAATAAAACAGAAACAACAAAAAACCAAAAAAAAGAAAGAAACCCTGAGCATTTCCCCTCCTTCGTGGAGAGCAGACATCAGCTCATCACCGCTGCCTCCACAGTCATCGGCTCGGGGCGCAGCCAGGCCATGAAGGACTGATGGGGACGCTGGCCCTGGGCGGGCTCCGAGTGGGCTTTTACACGAGACAGAAGCTAAAATGACTTGTCTCCCGGAAGGAGAAGTTGAAGATTAAACTCTGACTCAGGCGATGCTATTCTAGTGGAGTCCCAGAATACAATGAGAGAGCTGGAAGTGAGCGTAATAGGTCCCCTTTGGTTTTTTTGGTAGAAGCATTGGAGAATTTTGGCTGTTTGGCTTTTTTATTTAAAGAGTTGCTCATTGGTAGAACACCCAAAGCTCACACACAGACACACACCTCGGTTATGACTCCGAGCACCAACAGGCTTTCAGATAAAATGGAGCAGGAAGTTGTATCAGCATCAGTACTTTTCTGATGAATGTTATTAATTCATTGCCGTATTTTCTCTGAAGGGCATTTGGAGCAAGATTAGGTATAAGAGAAATGAGAACAATTGTAACCACGGGATGGTTTTCTTTTTTTTATCGTGGTGTCTGTATTTACTTCCTTAACACGCTCACCACAAGGACACTTTATTTTTTTTATATTAATGCGCTGTAAGTGAAAAAGAGAGCAGGGAGCATTGCTGCCGCGTGTGTTCGAGTGGTTGTCACAGTTGGTAATATTTGATTTTCGTACATGCAGGACTCAAACACACTGGTATGTCGGCATCGTACCTGCGCGCTCCGGGGTTTGTAAGGCGAGCTGCTCTCCAGGTCAGCCAGGATGCTGGTGAGCGAGTCGATCTCTGCGTCCAGGCTGGAGCGCCTCTCCTCGAGGGTCTTCTCGGGCCCTTTCATCTGCGGACGAAACGTCAAAGATGCAGATAATCTGAAGTGATCGCAGTTAGATGTTATGACGCTCGAGATTTATTCACCACAAGAGCGACTATGACTTTGTTGCTCCTCTAAGATTTTCCTTTTCTCCTGTTTTTTCTTTTTTTTCATACTTCCTACACTATGGATTACAGTTTCTGAGTTCACGCTTCACCTTGACCCCAGACAATCCTTTTGAAAGCCACACATCAATAGAGACTTCTCTTGCCAAAGAAGCGCGGTGAGAAATGAGAAGCAACGCATTGTCTGAGAGGCAACTTTTGTAACGTGGTGCACTATTCACCTTCTGCTTTTCAGTGCGCTCGGATTTACAGTATCTTATTCTCCATGCATTATTCATTCCAATCGCACTCGTCGGCGCCTCAAACAAAGGGGGGTCAATTCTTTAAAATTAAAAGTCAAATGTGTTTCCATCTGTGTTTCACACAGACAAAACATGATGAGAACCTGTGCTTTTTTCCCCCTAATGTGGTTTATTGTCGGAGGAAACACAGGATTCACTCCGGCAGCCGTTGATTTATTCATCGTCTTCGCCTTCACCTTTGAAAGCACGTGGAGAAAGGCACAGACAAAAAAATATATAAAATCTGCGGAGTACTGAAAACGATCTGACCATTAGCAACACCCGGTTTTCTACAAAAATTCCCGGGAATTTCTTCATAGAATGACAGATTTATTTTTAGTCTTCTGAACTATGCTGCAATTGCAAGAAGACTTCTTGCAATTGCCTGCGGGGGCTTTTGAGTTGGCTGGATCAGTGACTGCTTCTTATTCTAATGTTATGTGTTTGGATTACCTGTCACAATCTATTACAGGCGGGGGCTTGCCTCCATTCAGAGCGCGGCTGCAGCTACGAAACATCTAAGGCAATCACGGGCGCGGGGTAAACAAAGGAAAACACTAATGGCTTGTCTCAAATCAACAAACGGGGTGGGGGGGTGGGGGGGGGCTAACTTGTTTAACAATGATAACGAGGTGGATGAAAGGAAACATTGCGGGAACGGCGCGCGGATCTTTATGATGTGTCGGAGGCTCGCCGCTCTGTAACGTGGACGGCAGCCATGATAAGAGCTTGCCGCTTTTTTTCCCCCTCCCCTCTTACAATTCTTATTTTTTTAATAGAGGTTTTTCAGCGTGTCATAATCCAGTCAGCCAGCCAGCCGCGATTAAGACAGGAGAATATTCCTCCATCTTCGGAGAAAGCTCCACTTATTTATCATCTTTTATTCCGTCAGTTTGTGTTATTTGTCTTCAGAGGCAGAGAACAGTGAGATATTAACACATCTAGTCTGATATCTATCGATTGGGTTTTTTTCCCCTCGGAGCAGCAGCAGCAGCAGCAGCAGCAGCAGCAGCAGCCTTCTCCTCTGGCTGCAGGACACATAATTAGGCTAGCGGTGTTTTATTAAGGAATTAAGTTGCATGGGCAGCATGATTCCACAGTCGGTTTGATATCAGAGCAGAAGCTTCGTACCAGTGCAGCACTTTTAAAAACAGAAGCTTCCATAGACGTTAGAAATCCGGGACTCAAACTGAATTGAACCCTCATATCTGTATTATTTAGACAGTGACATTGGTGTCAAAGTGAAAAGGAGGTGAAAAGTCTTAACAAATGCTCTTAATTGATCAATTAATTAGTCAGCTCATGGAAAAGAGGTTCAATGAGTTTTTGTTAACTGCTAACACAGATTGCCCCCAGTCGCAGTGTTCTGTGCGTTATATCTGGGGAATCATATCTCTGTGGAATTAATATCTTTGCTCGGTCGGACACCCTGTGACAGAAACGTCTCACTCTTCTCTGACATAGTGTTGGTCAGCCCCAACGATGACACCCTGACAAATGACGAGGGAGATGGAGTGTAGAGCTGCCACTCACTCCCCACCAACAGCTGGCAAAGGAGAGACGGATGACAGCTGGAGCACCGAGTGGGAGGGGCCACGTTATGGAATGGAGTGATTCAACACGCTGACTACGAATGGCGGCGAAGGCGGTGTGACACTCTTAAAGTAATGTTCCCGACGGTCTCTCTCCATCATGGACTGTGACACACACACACACACACACACACACACACACACACACACACACACACACACACACACACACACACACACACACACACACACACACAACAAACACAAACACACTTTATATACTTGTTAATATGGTTTTCTGGTACTTCATGTATTAATGTCGTTCCTTAATGCTGTTGTGAAGCCCTTTGGGTACCTTTTGGTTTTGTAAATGGCTCTGTAAATAAATCTTGATTTATTGATTGATTGTAGGCTACTCTGGATTTTTTCATTAAAAAATTTGTGGAGAAGGAGCTCCGCCTTTTAGCCTATAAAAATAATTGGTCAATATCCTTTGAAAATTCTATAGGGAGAGCAGTTCTTATTCATTTTCTTTAAATAATTTCCTCATAATTGACCTACAGTTTAGAAACATTGATCTCTGGGCAGTAAATTTTAACATATTAGAAAATATTCATAATCAAAGTGCACACTCTTCAAATAATGGATTATGTCAATTTGCACTTTGACACAACCCTCACGATATGATTGTAGGCGATATGTCTCACTCACCCCACCATCCTCTACTTCAGTCCATGGCAGATTCAGGGTTTGAAATCGGCAGTTGTGTAATTCCAATGGTAACATTTTTACTATTTTAATTAAACACTTCAATTAAACTTTGTGCGGGAGAATGTTGATGCATGAGCGTCCCCAATTAACTAGCGAGAGGAGGACGTGTAGTTTTAGAATCAGCTCACCTTAAACACAGAAGAGGATTCCACACAGCTGCACCGCACATGTTAAATAACGCGCAGCAGCAAAAGGTTGATGAGCGATTCCGAGTTACCAGCAGAGCCGTTATGATTCCGTACTGTGGAGCAGACGAGTCCCGACGCAAAGATAATTTCCTCTCATCTGCTCGGACGGCTCTCTGGTAAAAGTGTTATGCAAGAGAATCTTTGTTTCTCTGGTTAAAGAAAACAGTGGAATTTCAAAAGTGTCACTGCACTTTGCCTTACAAAAAGATCTCATAACCCGAGTGAGTGAGTGAGCAGTTAACATTCATCGTTGTGTCTCAACATCAGCGGACATAAAGCATCAATCCCAGGGGTCCGGCGCCGTTTGTGTGGGAACAACGGGCAGTTTTTCAAAGATTACATAACTAATTTCAATTACGTAACGTTATGTCTTCAAAACTTTCAAAAGAGGCATTATTATTAGGGAGGGAAAAGCAGTCGAGGGGCTTTAAGGAAGGAGATCATTTTCCCCCTGCTCGCACCGAACAAAGGAATTTCAAGCACTTGGAGGATTTGGCAGCAGAGGTCAAGTGCTGAGAGTGTCAGTCAGATCGCGGAGGCCAGATACCCCAGGAGGGTCAAATGCCTGTGGATGTTGTGACCGGCTGAGGCAGAGAAAAGTGACCGAGCTCCACCAATAGGTGTCAGCCTTCTATCCATGCTGCATTAAGGAAATGAAGGCAGAATGTTTGTGCGGGTCCCGGAGTTGGGGCGGCTGCGCTGCAGGCGGCATCTGCAGCCGGAGCCTCTGAACTTGGCTGCAACACAAAACGGACCGATAGTAGGGTTTTTTTTTTTTGCCAGACTCGGTGCACAAACTCGAGTTTGGAGCTCGGGGCTGTCTTTGCTTACCCACGCCGACTCTTCGAGAGTTACTGACAACCAAGAAAACACACACACACACACACATACACACACACAAATACAACAACAGCCGTCTCTCACCTGGTAGTCATAAGAGTTCACGGGTGGAGGGGGGAAGGACGACGGGAGGCCGGTGGTCTCGTCAGCAGGTGGTGGAGGGGGAGGGTAGTCTGCGGGGACGGAGACATGAAACAAACAAACAATAAGAACAAAAAAAAAACAGCATATTAACCACTTCCTCTTTCCCCCCGCCTACATTTAAACTGTCAGAAAACTCAGACACAGACACTGCATCCGTGAGTCGACACACAACATTAATTTCTACATCTGCATTGAATTCCTAAATAACCCAAACTGGAATCGAGTTCCTGTTGTCTGAGAACGTGAACGTTCTTAACGACATTCCTTTAAAATGCCCCACCGTCGTTCAATGTCGCATCAGCAGTTCAAATTATTTTATTATTAAGCCATCACACGTTATGAGGAAATGATGCAGAAATCTGAAGGGGGGGGCACAGTCCTTTGTCAAGGTCAAGGGGAGATCTTTCCCCAAGGAAATCAGGATGCACATTAAATCTTTGAATAGCTATTATCTTTGTACACATGTCTGATTTTTTTTCCATGAAGGTCGTGTACAATTCCTTCAGAAATGTAATGAAAATGTACAAATAAATTAAAAAAGAAAAAAAACCCTTCTATTATGTTGAACAGAATGGAAAAATTCCTTGATCTGCCTTCTTGATCAGGGATAAAGTTAAAGTAGAAAAAAAACGTTCATCTGACATGGACAACAAGAGTCCAAGTTTAACCACTTACACACTTGTGGTTCAAGGAGGGCTTTATTATCCGCTCCTCATCATGTCCACAAAGAGCTGGAAGCTGTGCAGGGTCAGATCTCAAAAGGAAGACTGAGCAGCCCGAACACACGAATGGTCTTAACTAGGCCTTCACCTCGCTCAGAGGTGGGCACACATACTCCACCGCGAGATTACATCAAGTTTTTACACCTGCGCGGCGTGGTCAAATGCACTATAGAACAGAGTTTTCACATGTTTAAAGATGCAGGCGTGTCCTTCAGGGAGTCAGAGTGCATGACGGAGAAAAAAAATAATGGGAAAATAATAAAATGAAAAATATTGCTTTAAGTCTGCCATTAAAATGTGGTTTATTATTTATCACAAGAATACATTGGAGAGAAAAAAAAATGGAGTCATCCCATGTCATTGGATTGACACACATAATTGTAACAATTTGGTTAACTAAAAAGTACTAATCTGGAATAAGCGTGTGAGTCCCCCCCCCCCCACCCCCCTGAGATTGGAAATGTAAATGTTGTGTTACAAACGAGAGGGACTAGGTGTTTGTTCTGCCAGGACGAGTAGAAACAAGCCAAATTTGTAGTTCTAAAGTCCACACTAATCCAAGGATTGCATCCAACCACATGTTTCAGACGGGATAAGGAGTTACGTGCCAAATTAAATTCTGATTTGGCTTCTCTCGGCACAGGACTTAAGACTGAATCATTTGACCATGTACTTCTAAGTACCAAACCAGACATGAGCTTTGCAAATTAAAGGCTTTTATGAGACGTAATGGGAATTTGTTCCAATGCTGAGACTTTGATGAGTCCTGTTCAGAAATTCCATTTGCTTTCCATGGCTTTTATCTGTTTTCATTAGAATCTAATTGATGTCATCAATGTAGTTTATCCAAGGCAGCTGACCAAATTAATTAAGCATGGTCTTCAGTTGCCTTGACAAAACAGCCAAAAGGGGGGGGGGGAGGACAGAGTGATAATCTAGCACGGTTAGAATTGGACACATGTCTGCATCTTGAGCATTACAACGTTGCAGAAATTGCGAGCATTGCATTACACATTCCCCTCTGGGTGCTTTAGGCCTCCATGTGAATTGTTTATATAATAACCTTGTGACCTCCACTAAAACTCCAGTGTAACGGCTCCTCTAAACCTTTGGGAGAGAAAATAAAATATGCTGCTCCACAACAAGGCTCTGCCTCCATCCTCGCCGCTCCCGTGCTGCAGCGCCGCAGAGCCTTTTTGCAGAATATAAGTCACTTGTAACTTGTGGCTTAGAGAATTAAAACATTAAGTTTCATGTACATTCCTCTTGAACATCAGATGTTTTGGATTTATCATTTCAGGAAACACAAGAGTTGTAAATGTTTCAGAGATGCATATTTTATTGAGAGGGTCTTAGAGTTCCGTATGTGGAGCAGTGGAAAGCAAGACTCGTAAGCGGAATGGGGGTCATTGAGCATCTTGTCTGAGAGGATCTTTCTGGTTATTTTCACCCGTGGTCGGTCGCACTTTTCGAGAATCTGTCGTCCTCCGTGTCATTTAGGATTGAAATGTTTTAATGTGCCGTGTGAAGAGCCATCACCGCTTTGTATTCCCTGAGGCACTCGCACGCAACATCGTCGCACTCAAGTTTTTCTGCCATTTCAGGTTCAGGGTCAGAAATCAGAGTCTGCGTGTGATGAAACAGTCTGACTCTTTGAATACATACGACTCTTTGAAAAAATTCTTATAAACCGTCAATATTATCTGACCGTCCGTTGATGACTGCATTAAGAGTTTCTCCCTCTTTTCTTTTCAGTTTTTTAGACATGCAAATATATTTTCGTGTTAAGAAAAATCGTATTTCTTGGAAAACTTCCAAACATGGAAGCATCACTGGCATCTTGGCTCCTCTAAATGTTGCTGTGATGTTTCAGTCACCTTGGTCCTTTTTTAGACTCTAAAGAGATGCTTAGATTACATGGGAATGGTTGCTCTTATATAATGAAGTGTAGGTTGAGTCCATACCATAACACGCTGATTGCATTTCTATTGAAATAATTTGATAACTGAGGCATCCAACAAGACCGAACGACTGCGGGACATTTTCGAGGAACTTCTTCAGGAACGTTCACATTCTCAGACCGTAAGAACAGTTTTGGTTCCTGGGCATAGTTTCTACCTTCTGCAGTGAATCCCATGCAGTGTTTCATGTTTCAATATGGCCCCACATGAATTAAGTGCAGAAAAAAAAATTGTGACAAATGACTCTTTAATAGAAGTTATATTATAAAATTACGGACTTTGATTTAAAAAGTTGAGACAAGTGATGTAAGAAATCTATCTGAAGCACCCTTTTGGAGCATTTGCGGTACACTTACACCTGTATACATCTTTTTAAATTAAACTGCTGGAGTTGACAAAAAAGTGAGTCTTGTCTTTTTTTTCTTTTAATTGAGTTTGAATTGACACAGGTTTGCGCTGTGAGGCACTTTCCGTTCCGAGGGTCTGCACCGTGCTTACGCTGTCAGGCTTTAAAGCTGTGTGAGCGAGACGGAGCGAGAGCGGCTTCTGTGCTGTGAATGAAGCTGGCTCCATTTGTGACAATAGGGAGTTGAAAGCTCCAAGCGAGCACTAATGAGAGAAGCAGCAGGAACACCTACTTAATACGACAACTTCCCCTCTCTTTATTGAGCAATTACTTTTAAGTAGCTGCTTTGTGAACAAGGAATCCTAATCAGCGATTAAAGTTATTTGAGAGGCCATAAGAGGTATAATTGGTTATCGGGATCCAGAGTATTGTTACGGGGATGATAAAAGGGAGAAGATGGATCCTGCTGTGACACTGGAACTAATATTAGACTTTGTTTTTCAAGTAAGTGTTACATTTATAAACACTTAAAGGACGGCATCCGACTGATGATTCTCAGCTCTGGTAGTTTCATACTTATATGTGTAAGTGTAAACGCTCTGAACCAGATTAGGGAAGTGATTCTGCTACCAAAAAAAGATTTTTGTCTGCAGATGGTTGGAGATGAGTCTTATTTAAGTAGTTTTTGTGTGTGTGTGTGTGTCCGTGTGTGTGTGTGCTGCGGATTAATACATTCTGTGGGGGAGGAAGATTGTACACTGAAGGTTGAGCATATGTTTACAGATTTACATATGTACAACGTTATCAGAGTAACACGTGTATGAGCGTTGGCCATCTGGCCTTTGGAGACTGAGGACAAAGCCTGGCAGTGGATGCAGCTGCCTTTCGTATAATGTGTCCAACATCTCAAGTCATGGAGACTGTTTGCAGGAAAGGACAGTAGAGACTGAAGAAACCTCAAATGCAGATAGAGAGTTCGCTCCCATCACTCTATAAAAACGAGCATTTGGGCGCACAGAGCGTAAATTATCTCCTACGATCTGAACTTGATTTATAGCTGAGAGATCGAGTTGCCGGTGTCTGTTAGCGTTTACGCGTGCAGCCACGAGCCCAATTAGAGGCTGGAGAGGGAGACAGCGCGGGTCCGTGTGTGTCATGTGACACGCCGGGGCTTGACCACATCGCAGCATCGCAGCAAGTGTGGGAATGTTTTGTTTAGAATCCTCCGGGTTACCTGACCCCCTTAAATCTAATTGTGCTTCAAAGATTGTCCCCTCCTTTGTGTTTGGCTGAAGCTCTGAAGCAATCTGTGCTTCAAAAAACAAAAAGGAAATCAGAAGGATTGCTTCACTTTATTCATATTCAGCAGTTTAAAAAGAAAAAATGAAAAAAAAAGCGATAATCCCTTCCAGACAAAATGGACAAAATGTTTTAAGTCCTGGGTGTCAGTCCACATGTTTTATCTTCCCATAACCGCTCCAAATGTGCTGTGGCAGAGGTGGGGAGCACATTGTTTTGACATAATTATGGACCTGTTTTATTCCTTCTTCCGCTGGAGAAGAGCAGCTGAGCCCCACTCTTAATTAGCATGATATGTATAGAAGAGTGATTTATGACTTCATTTGGTTTTGAGATGCAAGGGAGGGATTTGAGGTCTTTGGAGATGTACTTGTTTAAAGTGTAAAGGAGCAGACCAAAATTGGCTGCTGCTACTCTAAAGAGAATTCCCACGGGATGAGAAATACAGATCAGGAACAATAGGCGGATTACGATATTGTAGAAAAGCGGAGAAACAAATACTGTGAAAAGGTGAATGGCGTTAAAAGCCCGAGCCAGCATTTTTTTTTGTCTGAGCATCTGAAAGTGGGGGAATAATGCCCGATTTAAAGCGCAACTCATGCAGATGAGCCAAAAAAAATCAAAGGTGGAGCGAGGAGCTTTACTGTCATTTCTTATAAGTACATCAATGCGAGAGTGGACGAAGCGAGTCAGATGTCGCCCCAGACACTCACTGCTGAGTAAACCCAGTTCAGTTTCACAACACCAAACTGCTTTCTGGCACGCCGATACTCCGCTGTAAACTTAGAGCCCGTTATATAATACACTCAAGTGTCAAAGGGCGTGCGAGGTAACGGGACGCATGCTCACTTTTGACATACATCTTCCTGACCTACATGGGTGACCTGTGAGGATATGTCACCATTACAAATCGTAGAGCAAACCAATACAGCTCCTCATGGGGACTTTTAAACAGAGTCAATGAGAACTATTTTATGTGGGTTTTTCTGTGGTTGATACTTTCACTGGACGTGATTATGGCAGAAACTGAACTCTTACAAAACCGCTTAGAAAACATCATACAAAGATATAAGCTCTTTTGAAGCAACATTGAGAATTTGTATGAATTATGCAACACAAGTGTTATAATGTGATAAATCTGCTAACTCACAAGAGCTATGCTTTTATAAGTGAAATGTCATATGCACAAACGTAACATACTCAACGGGTGTGTGCATGTGTTTTAATATTACAATTCTGCTCTGTAGAGATCTCAGTTGCAGATATTCCCATTTCATGTGCCAGTTACGTATAGATGTGAGCCAGCTTTCCCTTCACTATTTCAATATTTGGGAGGTATGATCACGCAGATAAGGGACGCTTAATTAGCCAAGCTTAGCCTATCTTACTAAAACGTACCCAGTTTACTGACATTTACCCAGCATACTAACACTAGCCAAGTTTACTGACATTAACCTAACTTACTAACATTAGTCCAGGTCAGGGGTCACCAACCTTTTTGACCCTGAGAGCTACTTCACTGGTCCTGAGTCTTACGAAGCGCTCCCAGTTTGATACACTCTTCTGAAATAACAAGTTAGCTTTGACCTTTGAACAAGAAGAGGTCAGAATTCACCTAAAATCATCTCAACTTCATGTATAATAAACATAAAACCCTAACCCAAATCAATATAAATTCAAGTGTGACTAAAAAAGAATATCAACAGAATAAAATAAAATTGAAGAACAGGCCCTCATGTGGTCCTTGGGGGCTACCAGAGGGCACCGTGGTGGTGGCCCCTGGCCTCAGAACTAACATCTAAATTAATGTTAAAATGAATCTATTTTAGCAACATTAACCTTGCTTTTCAGCATTAGCCTACTTTACTAACAAAAACATAACTTACTAACATTATACTATCTTACTAACAATAACATAACTTACTGACATTATTCCTTCTAACTAACATTAACCTATCTTACCTTCTTCAACCTACCTTACAAACAACAACACAACTTACTAACATTGTACTATCTTACTGACATTAACCTAGCTTGCAAGCATTAGGCCATTTTACCAACATGAACCTAGCTTACTAACATTAGCCTTGCCAATAGCAATCTATAACCAAGCTCTATTCATGACTGCACACTCTGTCTTTCCTTTGAGAGTCTATTTGAGGTGATGCAGTAAGAGGACGTCCTGTAACGTGAAGACAGTGATGTTATCCAAAGATTTGAACTATGACTATGAGCCGGTGGTCTAATAAATAGCACAAAGATATTGCTGCCTGCCTGTGTTCATCCGACACCCAAACAGCCCACTCACACTACAGACTATATTTATTACTTTGCCCCAAATATTGTTCCAGATGACAGTGGTGTCAGCATTAGGAGAAGCAACGATTTCTATGCGAAATGTATATTATCACAAGGCTACGGCCATTGAAAGCTTTAGAGAAGTTAAAAATTCTCAAATAGTGGGCCACTTTCAGTTTCTTTGTTGTTTGCTGTCATGTTATCTGGTTCTGCTATAAAAATGACTTCCTTGGCCCGTGCTGCAAACTGCGTTTGGAGGAAATCACCTTGGTACTTTTATTCTGCTTTGAAAAATAATATGAAATCTAGATGTACAAATAAAAGGCATTTTAACATTTCTATCTTCATTTCTAGCTTCTCTTCGCCTTCAGAACTTTTTTTTTCCTTCTAATTTTTACATTACATGTAGTGTTTCTTTTGCTTAAACATTTTTGATGTTAAGCAAAACAATGTTTTGGTGTTAAACCCCATCCCAAGCGGCACCAAAAACTCCTTTGTGCCAATAACAATACATTAATAATAAGAAACATCAGAGGATTAAAATGTTCACTGAATTACACACACACACACACACAAACACACACTAAAACACAAGTAGTTGAGCTGGATAAGTTCTGCTTTGATAAAAGTGGCCTTTATATGCGCTCCGAGCATGAGCCCGTGGTTTCTATGGGGACGGTAACACACTCAATGGTGGATTTCCTGTTAACTCTCCTGGTGACACCCATGAGGGACTCTGACATAACAACCGGTAGTCAGCTTGCCTCTGGCCAGTCAAGCAGGGAGGAATAAAAACAGCTTATACACATGTTCAACACTTTTCAACTGCTCAGAGCAAACAATTAGTGAGTTTCTGGCAACTTGGAGGGAGAAGTTTGATCAAAAACAGCACATCTCGGATGTTTTTTAACTTCTGCCGCGATTATCCCGTTACCGAAACTTATCGAGCCCCAGAATCAGCAGGCAGACGTCATGTGACAAGAAATACAAGATACTCCGGCCAAATTCATTTAGCATTCAGGGTGTAATTTTGAGGCTTTTGGATAAAAATCTAATTTGCAATCTATTAAGTTATAGATTTTAATCGCTTAATATTATAATGCTCTGAATGATGCTGCTGATAATGTTTTGATTTCAGACGTTTGCTTATGATCTCTTATGATCTTCTTTGGTGAATGTTTGAACATATGTCGCACCAAACCCCAGGAAGACACGTGCAAAACATTTTAACCGCGAGAAATTTCTAAAAGGTGTATACAGAAAAAAAAAAAAAAAACAGACCAAAAAAATCAACTGTTACTCAGCTGAGAAGTCCAGTTTTTGAAACCGTGCACCGACAGCTACACGGCTTTCCTGCAGCCGCCTGGCAGCTCATCATTAATGACATGCGGTTGTCAATAATACTGAAACAAAACTGAAGCTAATGTTCTTCACAGAGTTAGTTTTTTATTGCAGGGCTGTTGCACTGGATTGCATTACCTTAGACTGTTATTCGTCATATTTTTGTCCACCTTTCAATGTTTGGCGGAGCCGGATTCTACTCACTATAAATCTCCAAAGTTATTGTTCTTTTCCAAATGTGCTGAAACTCAAACTGCATAAAAGAAGTGGAGCACCGGCTAAAGCTTCTTCATTGACCTTCCTGCAGCGCATGTAGCACACAAGATCAACTTAAAGCCAGAAAATCTTTTGTAAATCACTGCAGGGGCCGAGGGTGACCGTCTGAGACCTATATGTCTTTCACCTCCTCCCACTGAGGTTTAATCGGGGCGAGCTCTCCCCTAAAAGATGTGAGGGCTCGCAGAGTGTTTGCCTCCCCATCTGCGGTGGCTCCTTTGTCCGCACAATAAACACGGCCTCCGACTGCTCATTCCAGCCCTCAAACTGGCCTCTGCAAGACAATGGGGCGCTGAGGCGGCGTGCCAAATTGACTTGTCCCTTATTTTTATGCTAATCCCCAATTTTAAATCAGACAGTCCCCACATTTGATATAAAAGATATTAAATAAATAATAAAAAAAAGGGGGGAACCCAGATAATCCGTTCATAAAGACGTCTCATCCTTTGACAAGTCTGCAGATGGCTTTGCGTGTTTATGACAACAAGCAATCATCACCACCATTATCTCAACGCGTCCTTTGAATCCACACGGCGCATTTTGGAAAATGGGAAAAAAATAGATATAAGTGACGCGCTCGTGTTAAATCAAAAACCGACCCCAGTGTGCAGAAAAGGTTAATTGGTGTTTCCTCTATAGTTGACAATGTAATCAGTGGCATAGCTGACCTGAGCTCTATCTATCAGTGCAACAAGATACTTCACATCACTTAATTTCTGTAATTACTCTTACGGTGAGTGTGACCAGTGTGAGCGACAATAGAAAAAGTGGGATTAGTGGTTCTTTTTAAAGTGACCCAAGTCAGGCGATATTAATAATTTCGTTTTCACATTATTCAGTTCTCAAAACTTCAACATTTATATTATCAAGCTATCATCTATATTGTGTCCCCACCCCTTTATACCGTTATTTTTTCTTTTTTTATAATCCTCTTAATCCCAGCACAATGATTAATTGTGGGAAATAAAACAGCGGCGTTGGATTTGGATTAAAATGTGGCGTTGCGAAATTTCCCTTAAACGTGACAGGAGTTTCACCCAATGTCACATGGACGCCATTCAATACTGAAATCCTGCCCTCAGGGCCGAGAGACCAAAATGAAGCAGGTGAAAAGACAGCAGGACGCGTCTCACTCGGGTCGACTAAAAATTCAAGAGTTGTGGATGATCTTTGTCTCAGCGGCACACTGGGAGCTTAAAAAGCAGCCATCTAAGAACAATTTCATAAAACTAACATCTGGAGTAGCAGACATGTCCACAGCTCAAACCACAAACCCCCACAGACGGCAGTGTTTTCAGCCTAACAGTGCGCTCGCTGTTTGCTGAGTTTCATAACCGTTTCCCCTGTTTTGGAAATCGAGGGCTCTCAGGAGGGTTTGAGGTTAGAGGTTTAGATAATGTTCATGTTCATACAACAGATGGAAGATGGTCTGATATATGAGCGCTTCATATCTTCTGTGTATTGAATGTGCCTTGAAGAAAATTGATTAATTTTCAAGAAAATATGGTGACGGCGTTTTGGGAATATCGTACCCAAATATACTGACAACATTTAAACAAACAATGCACAGGTGTCAAAACAGCTCAGTTTATGTTTTGTGGCTCACTTTCGTTTTTTTGACTTATTTTCTTCCATTAGTGCAAATGGATTGGAACGTTTCTCTCAATTTGCATTGATCTTATGAACATATATTGTCCTGATTTGATTTTTGTTGTATCTATTGATCACAGTGTTAAAGCCTCAGTGGTTCCATTTGTGAATGTTACTTCAAAGGTAACTGGGAGTGAAACTTAAAAAGACAAAGACTGAAAATATGAAATGATGCGCCTCTCTCTCTCTGCAAACAATATTAGTCAAAAGATGATTATGAATGCAGCTACTGTGCTGAAACGTCATATCTTCCTCTTGTAAAACAGACAGCGTTACGCTCTGCGAAGCGTAGCTGCTATATTTTCAGATCTTATTTTTGTAAATTATTTCAATAATCGAGAAATTATTTAAAACCCCAGCTGTAACACAGATATGGTGAGAATCAGACAACCAACACATTCTAAGGGTAAACACATTTAAGTCCTAAAACTCCATTAGCAGATATGTGCACACTGACTTGAATTTGTGCCTGGGAAAAAAATGCACACGCACACAAACAAAACATCTATTCCCAAGAGAGCTGAAAAAAGCACACAACACAGGACTTTGTGAACTCCGTCATGGCTGCTAACCGCGGTGCTCACACTGCACGTTTACAACAAATTAGACACCTAACAAAGCATCCAGATACTCAACTGTAATTGACCACACTGTGACCATTCCTCCTTTGATCCATTTACAGCAGTATTTATAAATTATAAAGGACGTATCGTAATTTTTTATTATTATCCCTGTACACACAAAAAAGGGATTTCAAATGAAGTGATTTAGATGTAACTGAGATGTCAGAGTTAATTGTATTCTATTCATATGAGTGAATAGATGAGTGCATTTTAACACAACGCAGGTCTTGACCACAAACTTAAACATTTCAATATCTTCGGAGAGGCAACAAAACTCCCTTTGAAGGGAGAAACCTAAGAGCAGAAGCGCGGCTCGGGGCGGACGGCCATCTGCCTTGACTGGTTAGGTTAAGAGAGAAAGAGTAGAGCGAGATAAAGAAGTTAGATATAGCCCCTTTCACACTGCACGAAAAACCTGTATTGTCGCGGGAGAACTCGGGTCTCTCAGAGGGTCTCTACATGGAGAAAAGCTGCCTCCTTATTTGTGTTTCACATGTTGATAGCCGCCGTTGATAGTCTTTGTTTACTTCCGTGTTCGACGCTTCAGCATGATGACGTACGAGAGAGAAAAACACAGCCCTCACAGAAGCTTGAAAGCGCCCTAATGCTGAGCAAAGGTGGGTCGATCCTGGTTAGAAAAACCTTCATCGCGCAAATTTCAGCGTGAAAGGGGTATATCAGAGACTTCAAAGTAATTGTACATTGCGTGACCGTTAAACAAGATAAAAGGTCAGCAAGGCCAGTGGGAGGTCAGAGGCTAAGAGAGGAGTCCATTAAAAGGATGGAACCCAAATGCTGCAACAATGAAGGGCTGGCGTTTGGTGATCCTCTTTGCCGTGTTGTTACCTGCGCTGTCGCCGTGGGCCGGGTCCCCCATCTGCTTGTAAGGGTTGAACTTGGGCTTGGGTGCGACCATGGGGGCAAACTTCTTTGGCGCCTGCTGGTGGGAGACGGAGATGCTGGCGCTGCCTAGAGATGGAGTGGTCTCCATCCTGGCGGCCACCTGTCCCGTCTGGTCGTTCGCTTGGTTCCACATGCTTCTGTTGACAAAAAACAAAGCAAGTTGAAACTTTTTGATCGCAACTCTTACTCTTGAAAACCCACAGTAGTATTTTAGTGCAAGCTTGGTCATGGTCTTCAGAGCGGTCTCTAGACCTCTTTTTTAGGTCTTGGTCTTGTCTCAGACTCTAGTCTTGTCTGGTTCTGAGACTGAGTGGACTCTGGATTTTGGAGACCACCAATACCAAGCTTTCAGACTGTGCCTTGCTTTTCACAACAACCAATCCCTTCGAATCTCTGGTAGATTGATTATTTCCCCCAAGTTGCAGTCTCTGCCTTCTTATTAAATGTCTTCATGTGATTTCAGTCAACATAGAAGCCACATTCACCTGATAAATCCACATCTGTATTTGGTAGTGAAACAAAAAAGCTGCCTATGGACCAAGCTCCATGGACTCAGGGTTCTCAAGGCAAGAAAAATACCTGTTTTATAGAAAATACACACAAAAATATATATGGTCTTGGGCTTATTTGGGTTTGATGCCCTGTGGTCTTAGTAATGTATTGGTAGGCATTGTGTGTGGTCTTAACCACAACTGTGTGATCAAATCTGTGAATAAACACACTTGTTGCAGCAGTGTGCAGGTAGGAGAAGGCTGTGGCAGCTGGGTTGTAACTACTTTGCCCAGTCAGATCAGGTATAAACACACCTTAAATGACCACATGGACATACTTTGATCACCTTACTCATTCAAAACTCAATCTGAATGCACAATATACAGAATAGCTCCGGTGTTGAGCCCTGTGTGAAGCGTAGAGACTGGCAGGTTTAATGCTATGCCGGGGGAGTTTGTTTATTATGTGCTTTATGGAGATATTTACTCTTTGAGGGGAAATATCTTCAATCAATGCTGATCTCTTCTGCTCAGATGATCATGAAAAAAAATGAAAGAATGTGTCATTTAAGATGACACAGTAAAAGACCAAGCAACTTTTAAAGTAAAAATGTGTGACATTTTATGGCGTCTTGGAAAGCCATGAGGAAGATTAGACGGTTGCTACGGCACCAGCTGATGGGAGGCCTTTAAGAAATCAAATCAAATCAAACATAGAGCACAGTGTCAGTAATTGCACACAATCAACTTCAGTATCTCACTTCGAGACGAAAAACTAAATAAAGTACAAAGTGTGATCTGACATGCACTCATGTGTCCGATCTTATGAAGCAACAACCCATCTAGGTGGAAGGGAACTCACTTTGAACTGAGACTCTGAACCTTTTTTTCGCTCATATCCTTCACTGCAATGCCCAAACTGGAGCAACAAATGTGAAATGTGAGACAAAGAGCGATGAAGGCAACAAAACAAAAACACAAAAGACTTAACAGAAAAACAGAAAAGTATTGAGAGATGCTGTAATGCTGGTGTAACCGTCAATGATTTTCACTGCTGATGCCAGTTGTCAAAAATGAGGCTGGATCGTCTCCGCAGCAACATAACACTGAGATCCATCTGCGGAAATATTCCCATTCAAATTATATCAAGGAATGCTTTGTTTTAGTCTCCATTTTTTGAAGGGCATTGATTGTTGCATCAACATTTGACCAATAATGACCGAACAACCCAGCTTTGTAACAGCTCTTGCTTGTTATTTGAGAAGTTGTACATCCTTGATACAGTTACAGTTGAAGAAAACAAGAGAGGAAAGAAGAACTTGCCGCGGCTGAGAACACAAACATCCAGTATTTCACCATCACATTCTGAAATCACATGAAATATTTGAACTATTTATACACCGCACTTTTCCCCGTCCTTCTTTTTGTTTGTGTTTGTTGTGCTCGCGTTCTGATGTTTTGACGTTTATTATCGTCGGTCTGACTGATACAGGGTTTACATTCTTTCACTGGAGCAGAGCAGAAAAGCCCACGCACAATCATCTTTTAATATCTGCTCAAATCCCTGCTCCTCCTGCCGCCTGAATGGTTCTTACTTCAGATTTTTTTTTCTCCCCCCCCTGCTCTTAATGCTGCGATTCAGACATGCACTGGTATCTCACACCCACCTGTCCTTTCAATGCAAATGCTTTGATTTCCCCGGCGCTCAAATGGCTAACGAAATAAAGAGATGAATTGAAAAGAAGGAAAAAGGGAGGGAGGGAGGGTGGGTGAAAAGAAAAAAAATTATCTATCGTGTGTGCTGCTCGGTACACAACATGTTGAATGGGAAATTTCTGTTTCACCGCACCACTACCTTCTCTGATGATGACAAACAATTTGCAGTGGGTCATCCCTTTACATTTGCAGCTTGCTAAACTTTGAACCCACTGAAATCTGCGTGTCTGCTATTTCAAAATCTTATTTGTGTATGTGTGATTTATCTGCCTTTTCAGAAAAAAAAATCAGAAAGCAATCGCTCAAGTGATTCATAGATTACTCAAGTCATTAAAAAAAAATCTCATTGCTCTGCCTTAATTTTAACCATAAAAGCTTAACTACATAATTAGTTTTAAATGTCCACTAAATGGCACAGCTGCAAAAAAAAAAAGTCATTGGGTTCCTTTTAAAGGAAAAAAGAGGTCAGCTGTGAATCAGTATTTTCATATGTGAATGTGGTTTACTTGCGACTATTTACAGCAACAGGACAATTTACAAATCAAAACAAAGTGCGACGCTTGAGGTCATTGTAATGAGGGAACATTAGACAAGGTGACACCATGTGACATGCTGGCGCACGTTTGCATTTGCTCGACAGCGAAGCTGCACTCACACACACACTTATCTGCAGAGAACATTAGCAGCAGAGGACTAGTTAGCGAGAGAGTAAATGAAAGAAAGAGAGAATTTCCGTGGGATGGATCCCAAGTTAAACATTCAAGTGTGATCTGCTTCTCTGGCAGATGGAAGAGGAACGTCCACACAATGATCAATACGGCTCAATGAATACTACTGTTTTACTCAATTATTCTGAAACAGTTAGCACACACATGTCCTGTCAGGCGAGGTTTGATCAGTGTTTATACTGTACATATACATAAAGATCAATAATTATTTGCCTTAAAGCTACAAATACTACTATTTTACCGCTTTGTGTTCATTTAAAATTCAGGAAATGCACACACACACATGCTCCATGCAATGTTTCTGCTTGGTTTATACTGTA
This sequence comes from Mullus surmuletus, assembly GCA_903171835.1. Taxonomy (NCBI): domain Eukaryota; kingdom Metazoa; phylum Chordata; class Actinopteri; order Syngnathiformes; family Mullidae; genus Mullus; species Mullus surmuletus. Next base: position 438,346 of record CAESWR010000153.1, on the reverse strand, counting down.
CCTATATATAAAGAATATTAATAATGTATAGTTAAGGCGAATGCTAATATTTTACAGATGTATCCATCTAAAGTGAACGAATAAGCCCACACACTCCGTGTCAGGCAAGGTTTTATAAATATTTATGATTAGAAATACAATATGTATACATAACAATAAGTACCGGTAATTGATAGAATTAAGAAAGCTAGAAACATTAGTATTTTAGTGATTTCTGTTGAGCTAAACTTAAAGAATATAAAATATTTATTTTTCAAAATACAGTTGCTAAATATTATTTATCTGAAACTTTTCTTTAATCAAACACACCTTATTGTGTAATCAGAGATAAGTTCTTCCATCCTTACGGCTTCTGTACGTCCTTCCTGTCACACAGTGATGGCTGCGAGCTGCCCTGCAGTGCTAAAGCCTGACCACTAGGAGCAGGTGTGGCTTTAGCAGTGTTCACATGCTTCCAAATAAAGTAGAGGAGGAGTGGGCGGAGCCTCAAACACACCCTCTCTCTGTTTTTTGATGATACAAAGGCCCAAACTATCACTTTTCTTCCCTATTGTCTATCCTGATCTTCCTGTTTGAATTTAAAGTTAGAAAAAATAATAATCAGTCAAACAGACAAAATGTTCCTGCCGGCACCTTGCTGTCAACCTCACAACAGATGAGACAGACTGGATGAGACCCTGGACGGGTGGTGTTGAATCTAACATTCACTTTTTTGGCGGCGAAACAAACTCCTCATTTCATTTTCACATTAGAGAAAATTTGTCTCCCATGATTCCTGTTAGTGACACCGTGTGCTTAGAATGACTTGTTTCCATGACAATGTCATTACCAATGGCGAGGCGGTCTTGTTTTTCGGCGCCGTATGTTTGTCTGCCTGTAAACAGGATTACACCCCAGCTACCTCCTTGAAACTTTTTAGTGATTTTGGAGAAAAATTGCACCAGTATAATGACATTTTCCTGTCCATGCTCCTTTTGCCGTTGTGGAATTTGTGAGTTGTATTTTAATTGTGAACCTGGAAATGTTGATTAAGAGCCGGCCTCTGGCCTCTGGGCGGCTCCATGTTGTTGTTTTTCTAACGTCTTTTGTTTCATCCTGTCGATATGCGCAATGTTTTTGGCACAAGGTCATGCTCTGTGAGTACGTCATTAATAGTTGCTAATAGAATCAGGCCTCGTCTGGGAATGCACCTAATACAGTGTACTGTATCGTGCTTCTTCTCCTCTTTAACAACTGTGAAACTTCATTTTTGGTTTAAGTTCATAAATTGCTTAAAAGTCCACATCAGAAGAAAAGACAAAGCGACAATACACTTCGAAACAAGGGGAGTGGACTGCCAGCACGCGCTATATATTGGTGGTCGTCCACTGCTACCCAGAGTTGGAGACCATTCCAGTATGCATGGATGACTGGGTACACATTGGACTGGTAGGGACTTTATACATGAAGACGAACACATTGGCGTTAGGGTTTCCATCTCACACTGTCTCACGAAAATATTTTTGGGAAATACACATATAAAAATGAAATACTATGAGATAAAATAAAATCTGGAAAAAAAAAATTCTAATTGAATAAAAGAAAAAATACTAACATGAAAAATAAATTACAATTAAAATAAATTATGAAATAATAAAATAAATAATAAAAGGATAAATAAATCTAGTTCTTCAAGTAAATATGAATATAATCAAAATGAATTATAAAATAATATAAGGTCAATGAAAAAGTAAAATTTATAAAATAGAATAAATAAAAATGGAATAAAAGAAGAAGAAGGGAATAAAACACACTCAGGAGAAACACACACAAATATACTCGCACACAAAGTTCGGGAAAAACTATCAAATTTGGACAAACAGGGCCAGAGCCAAATCACTGGATTTGTCATGTGGAGCAGAAACGTTTCCTCATGAGAATGATTTGACGCGCACACACATACACACGCCGCCTGATCTAAACCCATCTCGAGGTAGATCCTCTGTGAAGCGACGAGCAGTTGAAAATATACTAAAATGGTATAAATAGTGTGAGAAAGCCTTTCATTTATTTCACAGGTAACGAAATAGAGAGCCCTGCTTCCCGCCGGCCTCCTGGTGCTGGTGGCTCACATCCAAACTGGGTTCAGACTTTTCTCCCGAGCAAAGAGCACGCTCTGATGACACAAAACTAAAGACGACAAGCTTTTTTGTTAATTCAACTTAGACTTCATCTTTTGCAAGAAGCTGCTGTTAATAAGCTAAATTATGCATCTCAGCTTTGACGTGATAAAAAGCGAAAGTCCCT
>CAESWR010000153.1:420241-432907 GCA_903171835.1 Mullus surmuletus | reverse complement strand
GCGGGGGGGGGGGGGGGGGCAGGGAGTTTGGTCACGCTCGGAGCCGCGCTCTGACGCTCCTTATAAAGCCTCTCATAATTAGACTAATTACACAAAGGGCCGATATTAAAGTTAATCAAACGATAAACACGGCGAATACAGATTTGTTTTCCCCCCATTAGCTATTGTGAAGACTCCAACTGGTTGATAACCATTACAAATGAGATTCTGAACTGTGACTACTACAAAGAGTAGCACCCCTCCCCACCCCGCCACATCCCCCACTCCCGTCTCCCGCCCACCCCCACCGACACCCCGCGCCATCTCCCTGAGCAAAGCAGAAGAAAAACACTCCATAATAGCAAGCGAGAAATTAAAAGGTGGCTCTGCCGCTTTCATTTAAGGCTTGGAAATGGGATGCCAAATATACTTTTTAAGTAGGCAAATACACACACATATATATATATATATATATATACATATATATACACATGTATGTATATATATCCCTAATTTGATCGTTTATTTGTGGTATTCATGTGTGTGTTTTGGTACGCGTGGATCATAACTGTAGGTATTTGATGTTGGAGGGGGTGGGGGTTGGGGAGGGGTCTGCAACATTTGGCACACTGCCCACATATTGCACAAATAGCACTTGTAATGGTCTTAGAGGAGTTTGATTCTGATTTATTGTTATTTATTTCAATACATTAATTTATATCATTTATTTTGATCTTTTTTGATTTTTTTTTACTGTGATAATAAACAGCTCAAGCTTTACGCAAGAAAGAGGCCCGTGCAAAGTTTGAAAAAACATCTTTGCAGAACAACATACTTCTCTCCACGCGCCGAGGTGTCATCATTCATTTGCAGACTTTTGGAAATTTTGGCAAAAACAGAAAAATGATTTTGCTTCATCACTCGGGGGACATAAAAAAACACTTATTCCACCAGATAATAGCCGTGGTGTTAAAGAAACACCTCTAAACTTCCTCACAAAATTTGCATGACCTTTTTTTTGGCAGCAGCAGTTGAGGAGTTTCTTCTTTCTTTTTTTTTTACGCAAGTTGTTGGCCTTTGCTCCCTAATGACAGCAGCACAACTTTTTTCTGTAAATATGTGAATCTGACTCTAATGCTGACTGACAGCTCGTATTGGCTTGGGATGTATCAAATAGAATTGGATGGCTTGCATGACTGGAGTATGTGCTCCTTGATACTGCGAGTGGTAAGATGCGACATCTCAGGAGTTTATCTTATCTGAGTCTCAGGAGGTTACTGACTGACAGCTGTAAATATATCACAACACAACCATACCCGACTCTCGCACCTCTGTGGGTAACAGTCTGGGAAAAAAATATATATTTGCATCAACAATCAACAAAGAATATTTATATTTCACATTTTCAGCGAATCAATATCAAATGACAAAAGGATGATCTACCTTCGGTGGACCATAATGGGGAGCTGCGGAACCCCGTGGATGGTACCATTAACACCATTAGGGGACTATTCCAAAACACTGATGCAATTTCATGTCAGGGTTCAACACAAACTATTATTGAAGAAGCATAAAGTATTCAGCAAAGATTTTCAAATAACATGGTACTTCTACACACATGAGGGAGGTCTTGCTAATTCTGGTAAAAAGGCAAAAATGAACGCTTTGTCACCGTCTGCCATCTTTCTACCTGTGATGAGGGAAGTAAAAGAAATAAAGCGAGTGTCTCTTGAACAATATGACAACAACCGATTAAGAGGACTGACTGAAGCTGAGCGTTGTTTGTCAGCTCACGGTTGAGCAAAGAAACGTCAACCTGTGACAGGTTAGAGACGTGACACCATTACAGAGCTTTTTTTGGTCGACTAATTTTATATATTCAGAAAGTCTGTGCGACCAAATGGAAAGGTAACTGTTTTTGGGGGGTAAGGAAATAAAATAAGACAGCTAGTGTTAAGATGACCAGAAGTCCCCGATTTTTAGGGACAGTCACCGTTCTGGATGACTTGTCCCCAGTTAAAGCTGTCCCCAAAAATGTCCCTGGTTTCAGCTGTTTTTTTTGTAATGAATCAAGATAGCCAATGTTGCTTAATTTAACGAGTCTAATCAATGTTGCTGGATTTTTTTGTTTGTTTGTTTGTTTTTTTAATTAAACAAGCTAGTCAATGTTGCTAGCTTGTCTTTTTTGAATGAAACGAGCTAGCCAACGTGGCTAGCTTGTTTGTTTTTTTAATGAAAGACACTAGCCAATGTCGCTAGCTTGTTTTTTTTAATAAACATATTAATCAATGTTGCTAGCTTGTTTTTTTTATGAAACAAGGTAGCCAATGTTGTTAGCTTATTAAATGTGCTTGCTTGTTATATTTGCACAATAAAAATATTCATGCAGCCTAGCTAATCTCTAACCACTGCATTCTAGCTTGCTATTATCACAGGAAAAGTGTTATCTGGCTGGGCGATTTGGACAAGTACTTCACCACGAGACAATGTCCATAAAGGTAACCAGTGTATTACACCAAATCCTGTTGGTTTTGGACAACAATGGCCTATTTCATGGCTAGCGGTGGGAATGTATAGCAAATGTTTTCTTTGTCAAACTGAGTTTACATAGGCAGCATGATGGTGGCCATGATCCATTGTTAACAAGGGCGTAGCTGAAAACTGCATTTAAACAACCTTTAGTCAACGACTAGTTTAAGGCTTTTTAGTCTTTTGGCTTCACCATTGTGGAGTTTATTCATTGGTGTAATTATTCATTATTTTCTAACAAGTTTATTCTGTCAATGTGACTGCCATGAAAACGACCCTCAGCTGTGGCTTCACTCTTTCTGTCTACAGAGATCAGGGCCGCCAACATCTGCCAGCTCGATTGTTTCTTTAACTGTTATGAGCATGCACTTCCTGTTTTAAAGCACTGTGCTAATGTGCGCTTAGTGATCTTGCATCCGAGATGCCTTGCTGAAAAGCTCGGAGGGAGACCACCGGTCCCTGCCTCCAAAAACACCAATGGGTTGTTTCGTGCCTTTGCCGGTCAAAAACTGCGATCAAACCTTCGGTGCAGAAACAGACGTGACAGTGACGGACCATTGTTCAAAACACTGGCCTGTAGCTGCTTGTGTCAGTCAGGGATAGGTAGCTAATAAGTGCTTTGGTTTTGGACGAGGACTCGGGGCAAAGTCAACAAAGCAGAAGCTTATCTGGAAGGGAAAAACAGTGGGTGCGGGAAGCTGAGGACTTGCCTGGAACAGATAAAACGTCACATCAAGCCATCATTAATTGGCCTCATCTGACGAACATTATCCTAGGGCTCCTTATCATAGCAAAGGAAACGCTTATCATACAACAGGATGACTTTTTCTTCTTTTTTTTTTAACGCTGAAGCTACCTGCATGGGAAGAGGGAAATTAGTACGGCGCCATCCTCAACCTTGATGTGTTAATTGCCGCTTTCATTTCTGAGATGAGCACTTGAGGTTGAGGAGTCTACTGATGAAGCGATACTAGCGGAGAAAAGTCACTCCGTCTTTGAATGTTTGTTCAGCGAGGTGAAAAATCTTTCTAAACATGTGTGATGAAGTGGCCGGTGTAAAAGTGAGGCGACCATAACACACACATTCAGCTGGGCGTTTTCATGGACAGTCTGCGACACAAAGTGTAGGTGATAATTAAGTTGACTGGGGTTTCTGGGAAAGAAAAAAAAAACACACTCTAAAAACTTTATGAAATGTAATTTATGAGGACACAGACGCGCTGGAATCCACATTTCATGAGAAAATTATGAATTGTAAGAGGACACTTTCCACAATTGGACAGAGTTAATTATGATCCTGAACTCACAAACAAGTGGAACGTCTGACCATACGACTGCAACGGCTCGCGCTGGCGAAGGCTCCGGCTATGAAATATGATAAAAAGGGAGGCAAACGTGTCATTACAGGGACCAAACTGTCAGCTGTGTGTGTCTTTGTAATTGCGAGTGTGTGCAGCGCAGGAGCTGTAAATCAGTTTTGAATACATATTTATTCAGAAACTGATGGTGATTGAGATGGACTGTAATCTTATGCCATTTTTAATTAGCTTTAATGTGATATCCATAAACAGAGAGGCAAAAGGTTAAAAAATCAAATGAATCTATGATTTGCAGAGAAAATAAAGACATCACTTTCAACTAACAATCATCATTTGAGCTTATATATTTGTATTAATTACCATGCAAGTCTAATTAGGACAGTGTTATAGCAGTGTATAATGAGTATAAATAAATTGTATTTATATTTAAATTAATATGTTGGTTAAACAGCCTTAGTTTGCAGTAAAGGGCAGTTAAATTATTCATTATCACATTTGAAGTGACTCCCAGACAGAGGAGCAAACTAGACACATTTTCTAAAGCAATTTTTTTTTAATCAGCCATACAAAATTTAGCTTCTATCACCTTTTTACTCATTTTTTGGTATTCCAAAAGAGGATGAGATTTTGTATTTTTTATGTGTTCTACTACATTTAGAATGTCTTGAACTACATTTAGAATGTCTTAAACTGTCAGATGCAGCAAATGCTTTAATATTGGGGGGAAATTACGTTATCAAATTTCTTTGAAAATTAAGCTGTCTAAAACGAAAATAATGATCATGGGCATTTACAAAATACACATAAATAGTAATAAGTATTGCATTTTCAACATCTAAATGCATTCTATACATTCTAATGTAACTACAAGGTAATTAAAAGATGCTGCTCATGTATGAAAACACGTTTGTTTGTTTGTTTGTTTACAGGACGCTGTCAGTTAAATCTGATTTATTTTTTTTCTTTAAATTACACACAGTGGCAGACTAACAGAATTTTTTCCTGTTCAACTCTCAATAAATAATAACCAAGCATGTTTTTTTTCTAAACTTGAAATTTATTGTTGCGTGTTTAGTGAATATTTCATGTCATGAATGAATAACTTAAGAAACCATGTTTTCTGGGTTTTTAAAACGCACCGACTGTACATCCATTCATTCCTTGCAGTCATCCGGCAGCATCACACAGAGACAAACATTTTAATCTCCAGCGCTCCATGCACGAGTAACCACGGAGACGTTTACTGTTTATTTGCTGTTAAATGGTCTTAAAATATCAAAAAACACTGAGTGAAAGTAGCTGTAAACAAGATGTTAGTTTGGTTTTTTTTGCAATCCGCCTGCTGACCAGATGCAACACTAAGTAACATCCCTCATTGCAGAACAACAACAGTGGTGGAAACCAAACTGGGGACAGATGAATGCAAAGCAAGACGTAAACAGAAAAAAGTCACAGAAGGTATAATCCCTATACTGTAAGACTGGTGGATTAGCGGATTTCTGGATTCCTCACAGCCTTAGCCATATGCTGCTGTAGTGACACCTTTCCAGTCTCACTCATTCAAGATGCTTAAATCCTTTGGTAAATGAAACCCCATCACAGTTCTTTCAGCAAAAACGCTCCGTCAATTACGGCGTGTCATTAAATTGCTATTGACACAGACATCAAGGAAAACTATATTTTAAAGACTCACTTTATTTAAATTGATTTGTCGTTCTGTGACAGCAAAGAGAAATTTCCTCTATCAAGCAGGCCTGAGATTACCAAACCTTTTCATATCGCAGGTATTGGGCCGTTACTCGGGTGTAGAACACAGTTTATCCTCCACTGCAACAATGAACACCGCCTCACATCCCCTTTTTTAACTTCTTTTGGGTTTTGGCTTGGGGACATAATCCCTTCCCCGGATCGTCCACTGGCAAAGCCACATAGAATCAACTCATCAATAACACTTTGTTTACAGAATACAGATGACTTTGCTGGAGAAGCCCAGCGCGAGGTAGAAAAGACGGGAATTGAGTGTAAGCTTGTGACAATTTAATCAGAGTTTCTTTTTTTTAAATACCTGAGCCACCATTTAAGCAATTGCAGCAGACAGATTTTTGCAGCGCAATTGTATCCAAATCACTTTAATTTGAGCCTGGCTCAATGAAAGAGGCTGATGAGAAGCCAGGCTGCTTTAGCCCTTTGTCTTGACTTGCAGGTATTGCTTCAGCGGCGCGCTTTTTTTTTTCCTCTCTGGAGCAGGAAGGGGCCGTGGTGGGTTGGCAGCTGCAACGCTGTTCCCCTCACCCTCTCAATATTCCGCAGCACTGGACCGCGAGACCACAGATACATAACAATGAGGAGCTTTAAGGCCGACAACTTCATCATGTCACACTGAGCCAGGGTTTCCTCATGCTGGCTTTAAGACGCACAATACCAGCAGCTAAGCTCACGGCACACTTCTTCTGCCCCCGAGTCTTGTATCAAAGGAACAAGGAGCACCAGATTGATTACCGGTCGATTACAAGTACGTTTTAAAGCGCCATCCTCAGGGGTCATGACATTAAAGTTGTTTCAAGATCATTAAACCAGCAATATGCAACTTTTTACCATCAATCATCAAATGGTTCAAAATCACACACCATTTATGGCGTACAACAAATTCACTTGTATACTTTCATCTGTATGACCATAAGAGGCAACTTCAGCGCCTGTAGAATCCAAATTTGGTTCCAGTCGTGTCCTTACATTCCTTTTAAAAAAGGAAATTCACCGTTATCGGAAACATCTGGTCACTTCAACTGAGCTTTTGCAGCGGCCTCTTGCAATTCTCTTTCTCGGCAGCAGAGGCTAAAAAGTAGCATAGTGTTGCTTTAACAAATCATCAAAACACTTCTTCTGACAGATTGGTGACCACGATATCGCAGCACAGAGCGTGTTGTTTTGATGTCTAAACACTCTTGAAAGGCCTCAGAGAGGAATGAGACAGGGGGATCGTGCAAAACTTAAAGTTGGATTCATTTGGACTTCCATGATTCATCCCCCAGATCACGTCTCCAAAAACAAAAATCAGATCGCTGTCTTAACTCCCGCAGACAAACAAAGCGCTGAAATCCTGCTGCAGAGAGCATCTGTGCAGCATCAGCCAGGCCGAGTTAAATGTTTTGGCCCACAGTGCCAGTGCCCGGTTGTTTGGACTCTCGATTTAATCTTTTCCTTCTGCACTGCTCACTCTTTAACGCCGTGACCCTGGTGACACCCAAAGAAGATTAATTGAAAAGCAAAGTCTAACGAGTTGTCTTAGGAAGGCTTTAGTCTTAATTGACTCATGGCAGTAGCTGTTTATGTGTTTCCACGGCTTGAAACCCAATCCGTGGCCACTCACTGGTCCGTCTGGAAGCCCGACCCGGGTATCTATATCAGCCTCTTAATCACCACGGGTTGTTTTAATCTAATCTTTCCACCCTAAGCATGTCTTATTTACTCGTTTTCCTGCTCCTGACTTTCCTTGTGGAAGATGATCACAGCTCATCCAGGCATCCCCCGGTGCTCCGCTCGTGAACCCTAAAGTAGTATTATCCCCAGTGTGTAAACATGTTGCTTGATGGCGTCAAGTTCCAAACACATCTGCAAAGCTGCCGAGCAAAAGGTGCAGACGCTCTTTGAGAAGTCGGTTCGATTGTTCGTTCTTTTCCATAGCATGGGCGAATGCCCGTGGCTCCTCCCAGCGGGCCAAGCGGCATTGAATCGAATGACAAAGATTAATGGTTGACATCAGCGTGCTGAATTTGCTCTCTGTCAGTTTGGTGTCCCTGTTCCAGGCGTCAAATTGAAATCACTAAATCAAAGTTCTGTTGTGGATGGAAAGATCTACCAGCTATCCTTTTCTAAATTAAGTGAAATGTGGAATTCATACCAAGTACAGTATATAAAACAAATAAGGTGGCTTTCAAAGGAAGGTTGTTGATTTTGAACATCCTGAGTCAACTACAGTGCTGCAGCCTTTTTAGAGACCTTCATTTATATTTTTAGTCGTTTTGTTGTTGTTGTTGATTTTGTTGTTGTTTATTGTTGTAATTGAGCTTTTGAGTCTCAGATTACTACAGTAGGGCCGTCGTGGATGAAGCTGACCACACCATGGAGACCTTCATCAAAGATGGGATCCATGGTGGGACCCCAAAGAATTATTTATTGGTTGTTATTTTCAAGTTAAAGATATTCCATAATTTACCTTTATTGGCGAACATGAAGCGCAGAAGAGCTTCGTCACACCACCACAACAACAAAAAATAAAGGTAGAAATGCTGAAAAAATGCATTCGTTTTTTTGCTAATGAGACAGTTTTTTTTCCATTGGTGGTTTTGTCTGTGCAGCTGCAACCAATATACTGGTTTGTATGTTACTTTTAAAAATATGCTGGTACATTCTTTTTGGACAGCATAATGCTGATGTTTCCACAAACTCAACCGGTCAAAGAAGATTACCGCCCACCTACTGAATCATTTCCCGTTTGCTTTTGGTTGGATCTGTTGGGTCCTTGTTAATATCTGTTGTGTGTGTTTCGGCACTATCTATGAATTATGAGTATTCTCCTGTAACGCACTGAGCAACCATGTTTTGACAAGTGCTCTATCGATTAATATTGGCATTATCCAGACAGACAGACAGACAGACAGACAGATAGATAGATAGATGTGTAAAGAAATCTCGAGATTACTACAAAAGGGAAGGAATGTAGGCAGAAAACAAAAGAGAAAACATTACCCCTGTGACACGCCCGCACCGCCAGCCTCATTCATCCAAATCTGCCAAATTTGATGTTAATAAAGTGCAAAGTCCCATGATAATATATGCCACAACAGAGCAATCGCGGCCCTCTGTCGTCCTGCGCTTATGAATGTGAAACACTTTGGGCTCCGTGTAAAGCAAGCAAGCCCTGCCGCGTTCATTAACATAAGCACATGTTGGGACCATCTAGACGGACGGATTTTTGGACATTTGCAGCATCTCCACCATGCCAGTGAGCCATGCTGACACCTTGACTCGCGAATTAGTGGCTTTGAATAAACATGGTGACTTTTCCAGGTGCGCCGCTTGGGTCCCATTTAGGAGTTTTTGGAGCCAGTGTAGCATCGTTTTACAGTCAGGATGCAGCAAGCGAGGCTTTTTGGAGCAGAACACTGGCATCTGCAGGCTCATGACCTTATAGAGTTGAGAGTTAAATACCAAAAATACATTCACTTGGTATGTAGTAAGCTGAGAGGCTCCCGGGCAGTGCTTATGCAATGCAACAGAATACCAATTTATTTATTTATTTATCTATTTATTTATTTATTTGGGCACGATTCTACATTTTCTTTCATCTGTTTTAATACAAGGTTTGCACACACAACTGTTGAGATTATAATGTTGGAGAAGCTTAGAAGGAATTGCGAGAGACAGCGTGAATCAAAATCAGGACTTGTGTTTATCCTAAAAATGTTTACCAGGCTGGAATTTTGGATGGCTTGGAATTCACGGCTGTAGAATCGGAAAGGAAACAACACATTTTTCTGAAAAGAGAGCGTGGGGGGAAAAACTGGTGTATTCCCCTGACAGTCCAACAGAAACTACAGGATTTCTCCTTTTCAACTAAGCCCTTATATTCAAATGAGTCGATAAACACGGTGTCCGCAGATCCAGCCGAGCCCAACAAAGAGTTAAGCATTTGAAATTCCGCAGTGTAGCTAAACTGTTCTTGAAATTCATCTGGCAGCCGGCCTCGCTAGTCATCCGTTGATTTGATGTGAGCTTCAAGAATCTGGCCCGAGCAGACAAACTGTGAGCCAGGAATCCAAACAAACAGTATGAGAAACCAAGAACCGTACTTGGCAAGTTAAGTTTATGGTGCCACTGCAGCCCAGGCATGGCGGCCGCGCTCTCAGTCCACTTGCATGCTACTCTAATACTTTTATTTTTGTTTTTTTGGTTGGCTGAGAAGTCAAACCAAACTTCTGTGTGGATGATGTCAATCTGCTCTTTGGCCTCGAAGCACTTTTTGTTTTCACAGTGTCATACTGTATGTAACTTAACAACTTAAGGCATGTGCAAACCACACACACACACACACAAATATGCATATTTTCGCACGTGTGTGTGTGTGTTTAGGCATAACTACCGGGTATCCAAACACTGTGGTGTACTAATAAGGTTCCGTGTAAGATGCATTTATCCGAGCTTATACCCCTTGTGACATAACCGCATCACTTTTCTTTGCTTGTTATGCACAAATGTCAAACATTCGGGAGAAGCAGGGAGAATAAAAAAATAAAGGACCTTCCTGCCAGTGTTCGGAGTAACATGTAACATGTTTCAAGGCAGCATGTTACTATAACCACATTTGTCTATAATGCAGTAATGTAACATATTACTGTTGATAACACCATGTAAATGACGAACTGAAAAAAGTGGTTACTCAAACGCACCTGTTACTTTCTAGATGATCCAATTACTCCATTTACCACATTTCATAGAGTACTATATTACTAAAATATTTGATAGCTGCAGCCTCAATGCTGACCCAGGCATATTTCTTAATTTCATATTGTTAATATGTAGCTATGGTCCATTTCATGTGAAGTTGAGGAAGAAGCAATGCAACTACGAGTGTAACTAATTACTTTTTCAAATAATAATGTATAATGGATTTTCTTTATTAAAGACTACATCTACACTGCATTCCACAGCTTCTCTTTTTATAACGTCTAACAGATAACACGGATTCAGATCATCGTTATTTTTAACAGAAATAATAAATTACTAACCCCGCCCCTTGTAATGGGTGCGGCAAAGTGAGTCGTGTTCTCCGCTGAAAGTCCTTTATTGTGAGACCTAATCTGACAGCGGCCAATCGTGCTTGATGGAATACTGTCAGGAAAACATTTTGAGGAGCCTGTATATTTCCCCCCACCAGAGACGGTTGATAAAGCTCTCAAGCATCTTTGGCCCCACTTTCTTGAGAGGAGATGTTGATCATGCTGGGTGAAAGCTTTCTTACTTACTGGTTTATGGCGAAATGTTCCTTTTTTTGTGAAGACTCCACGGCTGGATTAAATAATCCATCAGGTTTTAGTTTGCACACCTCTGCTCTAATCTGAACTGCAGAGAAAACAGGTCGGAAGTGTTGACAAAGACTTGAAACAAGGTAACGCAATTCATGAACATCTTGCAAAAATGCGACTCTTACGGTATGTCACTTTAAGAAAATTTAATTTCCTCCTCCCTGATGACTTTGACACGAATTCTCAGAGAACGCCGGCCCACAGCTCCCACAGCGCGGGGGACAACTCGGTGCAAGAACGACAGGACAACACGACCGCTCGGGTTCAATTGTTTGTTAAAAGAACGTGTCTTTCAGGAAATGAAGCGTGCAAGATGCTTCTTAACCCGCTGCGAGCGCTGACTGGGAGATGCTAATGAGGTCACAGGTTTTATTTATTTATTTTTCTATAACGTTTATCATTAGAGATAGTTCACCAAAAGAACTAGTTTGATAATAGATGTGTTCTTATGATTGTTTATTTCCTTTTTTAATCAGAAAAAAAGCTGCAGGGTGATTTTACAGTACCGGAGGATGAGCTGAAGCCCAAATTCAAAACATACCCCTGCAGTACACACACACACACACACACACGCTACATTTTCAACACCTAGCAGTTCATAAAAAACCCTCTGGTTTCATGTATTGTTTTGTTTTTTTAATGGTTTCTGCTTCACCTTTATTTCTCACCCTAAAAAAAAAAAAGTGCCCGCCTCAAAGGGCACGAGCAAGCTTATTATCACTCGAAGAATAAAAGTGTGTTAATGAAAGCAAGCCATGAGAGGGAAGGAAGCTTCTCGGACCACCTGTTCAGCATTTTCAAATTCGGTAAAGAAGAGCTCGGGCTCCCAGTCGAGCACCTTACCATCTGTCTCGGAAATATATTGAATTTTGAGATTCAGCAGTGCACGCTTTGCTGAACAAGTACAAGCACACCTCCGAGTTTGCTCAGCCCGTTGTTTGCATTTACACTGTAGTGTTGCTTTGTTTCCTGTGGAGAGTTTTCTAGGTGTGTTCGTTTTGGAGAGGCACCTGAAAGGAGTTTTCAAGAGGCCACTTAAGAGCCAATAAACTGCTCGATAGTGAGGAGGCAAAGGGGGCAGTAATGTAATCAATCTCAAAAAGGGACACACACTTTCTTAAAACTCCACAGATAATTCGAAACACACAAAGTAAGCATGACTAAAAGACTGCTGAAATGATATCTTAAATCAATTATGTTGGGGACCATTAGTGTTATCAGGATATGCAAAAACAATTTTGATGCGACTGTTAAGGGAATTCTCAGCAGCTTATCGGGAACAAAGAGTCGGCTAATCAGCAGATAAAAGACGGAGAATCACTGTGGGCTTCGCTAATATACCTAATGCATATTTAACGTGCAGTAATAAAGTCCAGGAGCGCCTTTTATTAAGCATTTGTTTTCCTACATTTTTACTGCGGACACTTGATATTTCTGTTGTCGCTGACATTTCTAAATGACCCGGAAAATAAGAGGGCAGTGGTTATCTAATTACCTTATTTTCTTTCCAACTCTTAACATTGTGCTCAAAAGTTACACTCAATTAGGTTAGTTCTGTTTTCTTGCTGTAAATATGGATTCTTTTTTTTTTAAACAAGCCACCCCCCCACCCCCGCCCTTGTTTAATGTCGTACCAGCCTGGTTTTTCGGTCCTCAGCATGCAAATCACATACCTCCTCTGACACACACACAAAACATGACCTTTATGACTTTCAAATAATAGTTCTCACAGCTGGAATTGAAAAAAAAAAAAA
>CAESWR010000153.1:399086-413084 GCA_903171835.1 Mullus surmuletus | reverse complement strand
ACTGTAAATGCCTTAATTGCTCTATCGAAGATCACAGACAACAACTCCATACATTTTCAATTTGTGATTTATTTGTGCATAATAAGTATTGGTGTTTAGAGAGTACATGCACACACAGTATCCACTGTGCGGAGTCTCTGCTGAGTTCTAGGGAACCGCCGTAGGCATTCAAATCTATTGACTTTCCTACTAGCTCTCTAGATGGAGTCAACTCAGAGGTTAAGATTTGTAAATAGTCTCGGTGCTCATTGTTTCTCCAACACTTGCAGAATCTAAAAGTATTGTCGCAGCATCATCACAAACGTTGAAGAGTTACATCGTCTGTCATGAAAGCTCCACCAAATTGATTTGAAGCATTGCACCATTTTCCTTGTTCAACGATATCTACTTGGAGAAACTCTAGACTTCAGATATATTCTCAGTTCCACCATTTGCAAAACAAGGTCAAGGTAGGAATCCCTCTTGAATTATAATTTTTTTGTAATTTATTTTTTTTATTTTAAAGTGTACGCTCTAAGATTCATGTAGTCTCATGACATTAACACAGACCAAACCATTACAATAACTGTTTTATTTTGAGATGTAAAAGCTGTCACCCCACCCTGTGGGAGAGGAAAACACCAGAGGCCCACTTCTTTAACTCTTGTGTACCCCTTTACGTCATGTTTATCCCTTTGTGCAATGCCCTCAGCCATGCAATGGAAAATGGTGTAATATAATGGATAATTGATTTTTTTCAAGCAAGAAGCTTAGATTGACAAGGTAGTCATATGTAAAATGAAAATAGCGTAAGATCAAAGTATGGCACTATAATGGAAGTCAATTTGTGCAAAAAAAGGTCAAAGGGATAAAGGTGGAACTTCCTCTTCTACATATTGCTTTATTGTTCGTGAAATTGTTTTAAAATGAGTTAAAAATGCGATATCCTTAGAAAATTTGGTCCTGACATTAACGCAGCCAATATTATTGAGAATTTCTAATGGAAAAAAATGTATAGAACACAAAAACTGGACACTTACAAACACTAAGCAAAGAAGCAGAAACCATGAAAAGGTGGCCAAAATAAATCTACAGCTATCGTTCCCTCCTAATTTAATCCCCAACGACAATTGAAAGTTAGGCCACAGAAGGGATTTATATGTGAGAGATTAGAGGACACAACTAATGTAGTGAATCTATCCGATATTACCACAATGACCTCAAACCTGTCACGTAAGTTTCCTCTCACCCCCGCCTTACGTGCTAAAAAAGAATGCAGGCAGCTAAAATAACAAACAAGCCAGATATAGTCATATGTCAATGGTGAGGGTGGCTGCACTATGATCCACAAAGCACGCCACATCATATGCAATTGGATAATACATTAATGAATCAGAGTCTGGGGCAACTGGCAAAGACCCCAGACATACCCTTCAACCATGTATTTAGATCTGACATGAGAACAGTGCAACTAAAAGCACATGTGGAAAAACAAAGAAGCTTTTCTCTTGATGCTGTGACAAACCAACAGTTTGTGGAAGTCCACTCCACCTCTTCCCATGTACTTGTAATAGTATTAGCAATGCTTTAAAGTCTAAACCTTACGGCATTAGTGCTCTTTATGACACCAAACATACACGTTTTCCATTTACTTAAGCCCAAGCTTTTCAATGTTGGCTTCCATATATCGTGTGTGGAATCCAATATAGGTCAAGGAGTGAGTGAGCAATTGACATCACAAACAATAAAAACAAGAGAAAAAAATCTTATTACAGCCGACTCTTCTCTAACAAACATCACCTGACAACACTCCACGCACTAGGCATTGTTGTGTTTGTGTCACAATAGTTTGAACCCTGCTGCAAAAAATGGGCATCAAATTTGCTGATTTAAGAACACAGCAGCCGCACTCAAAAGGCAATGTCTATAAATGGCTGGTAAAAAAACACTATTTAAAGTCATTTCTGTGTAGATCCATCGTGCCAGAGCATTCAGTGTCAAAATTACACACATTTTCATTGGTACAGTATCTTTCACTGATTAACTGATTATTGTACTCTATTCTACTAGTACCCAATATCACAAGACACTAAAACATCTAATATTACCTCAAAGAAAAAGTGAAACTGTTTTATAGTTGGCTATAGTTGAATGAGCTTTTAAGTGAATATCATTGGAAGCCCGAAAACTGCAGTGTGCACCATATGACCCTTCTGGGGGGTTTTTGTTGGGGTTTTTGTTACACATGAATGAAGATATCATTTTTGTTGGGGTTTTTGTTACACATGAATGAAGATATTAAATCAGAACGTAAATAAAACCCAAACATAGCGTGGTACGCCCCTGTGGTGTTTGGCTGTTTCAGGGTTCAAGTGTGACGCTAAGTGAAGACTCGGTCCCAGGTGTAATAGAGCCAGAACCGGGACAGTGACTTCCAGCCAAGGGGATGATTTGGGTCAGTAGGTAATTGCATTCCCAGACCACAGGGGACTTGTTGGCAATTAATCCTGCCAATGAGCCACATGAAATATTCAGACATACAATGTGCCAGTAGACTGATGAGTGCGATTCTCTTAACGTTGCTCTTTCGAAGAGTGATTGGGTAACATCTCCACTGATGACACTTTCAATACGTCAGCACGGCTTCATTGGCAAGAGGAGATAGCTGAAGGACAAAAAAAGTGTCATACCTAATGTGGCAGGAGGTTTAATCTGTTCCTCGTTAATTTAGACAAAATGTAGACAAAAGTTATGCAAGAATTAAGGCTTTACAACTGTACAGCAATAAATAAAACTGGAACACCATGGGTTAGTTAATAGTTAATTGAGAAAAGGGTTGCTACTGTCGCTACATATATGACCTTAACATGCCCAGTTGCTTCTGTCCAAACAAAGGAACATCATCGGCTTCTGCAAAAGTAAACTGTAAATTTGTGATTGGTTGCACTATCTGCTGTTGTTGATGGTGAAACAATATTTCAACTTGTAATAAATGTCCACTGACATCCACTATTCTTTTAGCGTAATAATCTGATTGATGTTTTTAGCAGTTTGCACGTTATTAATGGTTCTGTGTTTTGCCAACAGCATGCCGAGTAATTTGACAGTCTTTAGAGGTTGGCATCTGTCACTGCCTGTCTGTCAACGTGGCTGATATGCACTTGCTTGGCGAGTGCATCAGTCAGATTGTGCAAAGTGTCCCATTAGCCTGGAGCTTCTGCCTAATCTCAGATTAATCAGTTTTTGGTATCCGATCCTAAATGATAGGCTGGGGGGGAGAATGAATATCACTTTTGGCACACTATCACTTGAGTGTCTGGAAATGTTACAATTATCTCAAAATATACTATAAACAACTACTGATTTGCAAAGAAATGCACGAGTGTTGAGTGACCTGAACATCTAAAACTAAATACAAAGCAACAAGTAACGCCCTTTTCAATGGGAGGAACTTCTCTGAAAGCCAAGTATATTTTCAGGAACTAGGAAACTTTGCCATCTTTAAAACTTTGCCATTGCACTTGTTTTGCCTCTCGGCTATGGTTTCAGTCTCCCAAAAGTCCCGCCTACCACGTCGAATGTTCCAATATTTCAGGAATAATGAAGAACATACAAAATATCTCTACCAGGACTGTGCTTATGGATGGTTATTTTAAAAAGAGGAAATGAAACAAAGACAGAAGGCAGAAAATAAAATAAAAAATTTAGACAAACATTTCCACCCCAAAAAATACCCAGAAAGTCTCAACAGATTGTTGAAGACAGAGTTTTGTCAGCTGGTCTTCAAAAAAATAGAATGATAAGATGACCATTTTAACAACGCTGCTGTTGATTTTGAAAAAACTGAATATTTAGGAAATAACCATTGGGTCATTAGTCATCTGAGACTATGGAAAAAACCTACTAAATGAAACATAATTGTTGCATGCAGGGATGTGATAGAACTTCACAACACCCACAGCATCCCAGCTGAAGGATGGTCAGAGATGATTTATGCAGAAAATAAACATTAATATATCAGAGATCACCATTTACTGACTCAACCCACCTGGTCTGACAAAGAGAGAGGAGACATACGGCAACTTAGATCGGGACAAAATCCAAAAAATGTCAAACACTATCAGCCTGAGGGGAAAACACATGTAAATACTGCTCATGCAATTTCAAACAACCAGTAAAAATTCCAAAACTCCAACCATTCTTCAGTTTTATTGGTAATGGCCCCACTATGGCAAACCACTCCACACAGCCTCAGTCATCACGATGTGCTCTAAAACCCTCCACAGCACAGGAAAATAAAAAGCTGTTTAGAAGGCATCATTAGTTATAGAGTAATTGAGACTTAAACACAAAAACAGAAAGTAATCAACCCCTTAAAGTGATTCCCCTTAATAAGAAAGATAATCTTCACTTCAGCTTGATTCTCCTCGGCTCGGCAGGATCCTTCGGTCTAATTGCTCCTCCTAATCACGTTTTAATTTGTTGACAAGATTCATTTGGAAGACTTGTCTTGAAAACATACAATCGCTCCCAATCTCAGGGTGCAGGCATCTTGACATTAAGGACAGAAAAGTAGAGTGAGAGCGGATTAGGTTTTCAGGGTGCTGGAGATGCTCCAAGACTGTGATGCAAGACATGGTCGGGGTCCATCAGTGGGTATTCAACCGACCAGGCCATCATACCGAAGTATTATAATAGAATTGTAGAATCAGTTGGCAGAACTTTCAATCTCTGAGTACCTATGCTGATTAGATAAATATGTACTATACATAAAGTCATTAAGTACCAACACTTCCACATCTCTGACCTGGCTTGTTATTTCAAGCCATGTTTACATATCAGTCCCCAGACTAAAAAAGTACTTGTGACTCATTCAGATAATATGAAAACCTTCATATATGTACAGATGATAAATGAAGCCGAAATGCTGTCTCGACCTTCGTCCATCAAACCACTTCTACAACACAGAATTGCTTCTTTTTTTGTAATCCGATGACCCTGGTTGACACGTTCAGATAGAGGGACATCTGAGATCATTAATACATCAAGAGTAAACGTAATTAGAAATATGTAATTAGATATGAATGAATGCTCTTTCAACTTTCAACAACATTAATGGCTTACCAGTATATTGTTATATAAGTAAGTAAGCATGTCATTATCCAATAAAAATATATGGGGGGGCGGGGAGACACTAACAAAATATTTGTGATTTATCCAAATAATACGAAATGAAAAAGCATCAATTTTGTCTACACATTCCCAAAGTGACATCAATCATGTTGAGCTTGCTGCTATTTTTGTAACCTGGTAGACATTTGAGATCCTTATCAGATCAAAAAGCAAAGCAAAATATTTTGGTCAAAAATAAAGGTAAGGTAATGTGTATATTTTAGGAAATGATAAGTACGAATGCTCTTTCGAGGTAGTTAAAGGTAAAAGACGATTAAGTTTCTATAAAAAAAAACATGAATAGCTTTTATTCATAAATGAGTGAGCATGTCCAATAAACATATATGGGGAAAAAATAAGCACCGACAGGTAAACAGGACAACTAGCTTCAAAGCTGAGCCTTCACAGTCCCAATATAATTTACAGATAAAAGTAATTAGATAACAACACGCAGACCACCACTGGAGTCAGCAGCATCAGCCCTTCCAGCAAAGTAAAAATCATTTACCTCTCTCCACCAACTTGTGAAGAAGAAAACTGCCAGGCACCTGCCACTAAATGTTTGAAGTGCGAAAGTAAGAGCCAGAAGGGAGGTCAGACCTGTTAAGGTGTAGCTATCAGTAAGAGTGCGTGCAAAACCAGAATTCTTCAATGACCTGAGCTGCCCCCCAACATACACGCGCGTGCGCATACACACACACACACACAGGAAAACACACTGCGCCAGGAAACAATTTCTATTCCACAATATTAACTCCTAAGCACAACAGCGGAAAGCAACAAGTTTTGTGCTTCACACTCTCGTCTGCAGCCTCTGCACATTACTGACAAACACAAGAGTACAAGGTTGCTCTCACATTGGATTCTCATTGCGATGCTGAGTCAGTTTTAGAAACTTCAAACTTAAAAAAAAAAAAGAAAAAATATTGCCCCCAATATTGAGTCGGCTTGTGAACGCTCGAAAACCATCTCTCCATTCTTCCCATACTTTCAGACATGCAGGAACACTATGTTTTGGTACGGTGCCCGCCCAATCTGCGGGATCAGTAATGGGATCTTTCACGAGTTGTGTAAGTTCGCGGTGACAAATAGGGACACGGGTTCCCTGCAGCGGACCATGCAGCAAGACATGCAGAGACCAAGCCTCTTTAGACGCATGAAATGTTGTTAGACCAGATCACATGCATCCCCTTTTTTCGACAACAACACACTACATTCTCCCACTGTTAACATTACACACCGCTGCAGTAAGAGAAGAGTGAAACAATAAATGAGCACAAAGTGATACTCACTGTCTCGCTTTTGATCATCCAAGCACAGAAAAGTGCTAGTCTCACTAAATGGCAGTCACTTGGAAGACTCCTCTCACCCCTAGAAATCCTTATGCAGCTGAAATGACTCACATCCCCTCTTCCAACCTCTGTCAACCATCATGAGGAGGTAAACATTTCCAAATATGGAGAAAATATGAAGACGGTATTGAGGGCAATATCAGTTTGGTGTGCTTTTAGCTTGGAATGCCATACTCCGTGAGCCAGAGTCACTCGACGGAGCCAGCTCTGTGGTGCATACCTTTCACTAAGAATAATAAAGATGATTGTGGAGAACTTTTCAGAACCACTCCGGGTTCAGTCTGACCTAAGATGGGTAACAGCG
The DNA here is from genome assembly GCA_903171835.1 of Mullus surmuletus. Lineage (NCBI taxonomy): Eukaryota > Metazoa > Chordata > Actinopteri > Syngnathiformes > Mullidae > Mullus > Mullus surmuletus. The sequence continues at coordinate 406,277 of CAESWR010000153.1, read as the reverse complement.
TGAGCCAGCCCCACACACTCACTTTTTTCTGTGACTGTACAACGCGGAGGGGAGAGGAGGTGCCTCTATCAGAAAACTATAAATCGCTGTCAAATATTAGATGATTTTGTCTATTTTTATGTCTATCTTTCCTTTTTTGTTGTTGTTGAACAAACCCCAGGGCCAGATTAGCCACTAAAGATAGCCCGTTCACTCAGAGAGGCCGTCCTGTCACATGGATTACATGCCAGTGATTAAGAAGGTGTAATTAAAGTCTGATTACTCCCCAGTAGTGCTGTGGGTCACTGGAGATCACATTAACAACTGCTGAGAGAGAATATTACACCAATCTGACAGAGAGGAGTTTTAATGCTGACAAGTTACTTCACTTGAAATATTTCAACCTATCCAAAATCCTTAAGGACAGGCTATCATTCAAAAGAGAGAAAATTCCACCTGTTCGTGTACTATACAACATTCTACTTTGTACATTCTCTGCTTTATTTCCATAAAATGAAATGAAAAAAAATAAGCTTCTTACACTTTCATTTATAAAACTAAAACAAATTCTAAATGACTTTACTGTCTTGAAAAGATGAGGTTGGGGTCATGATGTTTTATCTGCGTATTACGTATTCACACCAAAGACAACCTTTCCATTGACTCCAAACATACAGAGGCCAAAAGATTTCCGAAAAAATTTTATATATAAAATAACATTTTGAGTATAAAATGTCTTTGAATGACAGAAGCGTCAGAGCAAAACACAGCATTGAGGATCCTTGATGAATTATGAGAATTCTAAAAATACTTCCTGTACGTTATGAAATAGTGGCAGGACATATTAGACTGTGGCAGCCGCTGATATGGCTGCACTGTCAACACAGAGATAAGTAATATTGAAGTGTGCTTGCCGCTTAAACTGAGCTAAACCATACAGCACCAAGTTTTCTGAATGTATTTCACTTCATTGCAACTTGCAAAACATAGAATAAAGCAGAGGTGGACTCTGCAGAGCGCAGACCTCCACCTCTGCCAATAAAAATAATCCATATTTCACTGTGATACAATGATGGATCAATCCCTAACTTTTTATAGGCTCTCCCTTTACACCATGCTTTTCCCCATCACCAAGTTTGGTAAGAAAAAACCGGCTCGTCTTTGCAAAATCCCACTGAAACCTGAGAAAGCAACGCATGATTACAAATCAGAGGTGGAAAAGAGCAGTGACTGCTTGCACTTTGAGCAAGGGCCATTTTTTTCTTACCAAAACTGCCACACACCAACGAATGGTTACAATGGGGGCAAGCTTAGTACATCTGGCTGTTTCACTTCCACATGTTTGCATTTGGAACTCTTTCGTAGTATCGTGAGTAGGTGGCCTTTTGGGTAGGCGACGGACACCGCACAGAGCAGCAGGAGCAAGCAGCACAGTGAAACAAAGTGTAGCTGAACTGATGATACCTTTACTTTCCTGTGGATGATGGGATGGGACTCCTGGAAGATTGTCAGCACAATGCTTCTTGTTCCCGAATGTCGTGATCTGTGGAGATTGAGAAATAAAAAATGCTCTGTAAAGAACTAAATCACAAAAATGCAATTCAATATCCCTCTCAGAAATATTAGTCTATGCTCTATTGATAATCGAGTGTTCCATCATGGATACACAGCCTTGAGTATTGGCCGATACCGATATCGATCCAATACGATATCAGCTGGAATCATACATACTTTTTCTTTACATACAATTTCAGTATTTATGACCTTAGTGTATCTAATAGCAACAGTCTACTAATCATCCACAATGTAATATCATACAATTATATTACAGCAATCTCTATTTCTTACATATCTTTCTTATGTCCCATTTACACATAGCCGTAAAGTTCTACAAAAGGATATTTGCCCCTCTCCATTTCCCAAAAATATACATGTTTAGAATCATCACGTTCTCAAAAACGATTGCCTTTAGACGACCCCACATAAAGGGCAGCATAAATGCGCCACCCAGAGAACTGCAGCCTGTAGTTGGCAGTGTCACAAGAAGCGGAGACATGCTAACCAATCAGAATACTGCTAGAGACAGTGGAGACTACTGAACACGTCATATCCTTCTCCTGTTATGAAGTAAAAATGGCGCCAAGCGGTTTGTTTGTTTGGACACTACACTGTAAACAACAACACTACCTGGTCATAGTTATATGACGCAGAATTTGTCGGAAACATGCGTCGTCACACAAATCTCCGTTTGTTCCTATTTACAAGCAAACAAGAAGAAGGAGTTTTCTCAAAAAAATCAATCCGCCCAGAGCTTTTGAAACAACGGTTTGTAGCGGGGTGAAACCTCTGTTTGCTTGTAAATGACAGGGTCAAATGCAGAGAAATATCCGTTTGCACAGTTTTCATTCTCATGTAAATGGGGCCTTAGTATACAATCAAATCAATAATTGCATTGATCGTGGCACTATTGAGTCAACCGTGGCCCATTAGCTAAATCAAAGATCTGCTCTATGTTTTCAAGTCTTTTTCGGGCTGGTAACAAGTTTTCTGCTTGACATCACCCTTCTTTATTCTCACGTTACTTTTATCTGGTGCAGCTTTTGTAGGAAGTTTGTTGAGGATGTGCGCACACTTCCTCTCTCATTAGTTTTGCAAAACAAATTCTCCTTTGGGCCTTGAAGATGCTACAAGTGGGAGTTAAGTGATTTCTGATACAAAGGAGAAGTCCATTTTAATACAATTCCATCCCGCTACGATGAGCAATAAATCCCAAAAATAAATTCACATTACACAATACCCAGCTACAACTTTCTTTGATAAGTTAAATATAATTGCGCAACCAATGGAGCTACCGGGACCAGCTAATGGAAGGAGACAGGAACAATGCATAGTAATTGTTGAGATTAAAGTAATCAGAGGGGAAAGTACAGGATAATATACCAGAGGAGAGGGAAAATCATTCAGTGGATGTCAAGAACCTCTTGTACCGGAGCCCTGCTGCACTGACTACCAGTGTAAAGAACTATCACGATAGCATGTAATTCATTAGGTGCTGTAAGTGGATTTCAATTAAGACAGAGACAACAGCATACTACATGTCACACTCTGATCTGTGAGCGCGGCACACACCACCAGCAAGCACCGGCATGTCAGTGCTCCACTGGTGTAAGTCTGGTCATGCTTGATTGTGTCGTTATCGGCTCAACAGAGCACTTGTTTTTGTTCTCCTTTAACATGCTTATCTGGCCTTTTTTTTGGTGGGTTAGAATTATAGACGACGACCAAGAATTCACTGGTCTGCAGAGCTGGGAGTAAAATAAAGTGGTTGGACAGGTAATGTGCCACAATTTCTCTGGATCATTAGCTCAAAATGAAGCTTACAAAGTGTAGGGATAGAATTTATATGCACATAGACTATTTCCAAATTTCCCAATTAGAGGCAAATGTATTCATTTTGTAAATAATCTCTAAAATCAGTAAGTCATACATATAAGTAGCAGTATCTTTTTTGGTTTTGCCTTTTTTGAGGAAAAATCTAATGCCAAGCCTGTAACTAAAATCTAATGGTAATATATGAGTCACAACATATTGTGCTAATGTAGTACCCGATAATCAGGTTTAGCAGGAAAAACCTGATTATGTAAATTCTATATTTTTAGTGAGTCTTATCTCAGTATTTTTCTATGAATACACACTCTCTCCCATTCACTGTAGACTGAGTGAAGAGATGCAAACAATCTGCTGGTTGTGCCAATGCAGTTTAACATTCTCACCACCACCTTGTCCTGACGATATATAGCACTCCAGCACGGCACATTTGGAGCCTGGGAGAGTAGTGCTGCTGCTGCTGCTACTGCTGCTACTGCTGCTGCTCCTTCCAGAAAAGGACAGCCTCATTAAAATAAGCCAAGAAACACAAACAGTAGAATAACTTGACTAAACCTACCAGGGGGGTCTAAGCTCAAAGGGAGCAAAGGCACTCATCTTTCAACTTTAGCATCATCAGCGCTGTCAAATGTGTCCTTTTTTTTTAAAGAAAATTTTTGAGACAGCTCCGTTTAATGTTGCCTGTGTCTGAGCGACACAGATGTATTCAGTTTGATGACAGGGTTCTCAGGGGACCTTCCTCAGATTGATCTGAAATTCACATCATGTCAAAGTCTTTAAAAGTCCATCTTTCAAAGGGGAAAGTACGACTTATTTTTCTTGGTCTGAAGATATTTGTGGTCCATGCTGAGGTCTTTATTATAACTCAACAAAAAAGACAATGATAACAGCGTGTCCATCAGGTTATTATTCATTTAGTCATCTGTGTGTGACTCATTGACCTGTATGAAAAAGAGACTGGAGGCATGAGGAAACTGGACTGGAGTATGATGCTGTGTCTCAAGTGATGTGTATATAAATACATATTTAGACACAAGACTCTGAATGACACAGGACTTTTTAAGACCAATATCAATATCTGACATTATTCACATTTTCAAGTAAGACATAAACATAACTTTTCCCTGACATTTGTTATCATTCACACCAACAAACATGACTTAACCTTTAAAACTCAACTTGTTTTGTTGACATCAGTAGCAGTAATTGGACATTTGTTTCGAAAAATACGCCTTTGTATGATATCTGATATTGAATATGTGTGCTCTGAGAATAAGTCTTTATCAAAATGCACAGTTTTGTGCAGGTGCTGCATGTCACTGTACCCGATGAGAGTTGACTCCACCTGCCAACTGCCACCTGTCAAATAATATTGAACCAAAAATGGCCTAAACAAGAAAATTAGCTATATTACTGCAACAACTGAAAAAATATACCTATCATCAGTGTTTGTATCAGCATTCTCTGGTTGTGCAATAATTATCACCTTGAACTTTAGGTCACAAAGAGTAATTTTAGGGCATTACTTACTTTATTATTTTAATGCGACTTTCTGCAAAGAGGATTTGTCGTTTTGGGATCTTACTCAAACATTCATCTAAATGTTGTTGTTTTTTTGTTTGTTTGTTTTTCTTAAGGAGAGTCCAACTTTGTTTTCCTATGAACAATGTTAGTTTGAGAATCATTAGTTTGCAAGTATCTGCGTGTTCTGGTGCAATAATCCATCAATCCCAGCAGATACAGTAACCATTGCTTGAGATGTTTAAGCTATATGGACCACTTGTAGTTCATTTGAGCTTTTAAGACTAATGGTTTGGATTATGCAGTCTAGCGTGCCGAAAGAAGAATGATTGACTGACTGAGTGACAGAGTGACAGAGTGACTGACTAAATAACTCACTGACTGACTGACTGACTGACTGAGTGTTCTAGCAAAACAAAGAGGACAAACACTGGTAAACTACACTACATAAGCATGAGTCTGGCTGAGTGACAAACCAGAATGTTGGATGAGGATCAGCACATTTAGTGGCAGAAAATGTACCGTCAGTGCTGTTAAGATTCGTTTTATCAATAAAGATGTTACATCCCAAGACTCAAGACATGGAATCTAATCTGTCATTTCAGAAAAATAATTCGGTCTGGAGCCCGACGGGGGAGTGCCACTTTATGTCGACAAATATTGTTTAATTATTGTTTGTTCAAATATTGTTTAACCACTAACGTGGCTTTGTCATTACTGCACAAAAGCACGCGATGTTGTCCGTTTTATTTATGCGAAGAGGATAAGTGATGGGGTAACTTTTATTGTTATTGTTTGTGTTCAAACCTACCGCATCAATGATCTCGATGGTGGGGTAGCAATAACCTGGTCGATGATGTCTATGCTCTGCTCTCTTTGTCAGCTGATATTGACAACTACTATGCAATGCGCACTCATCCCTCCGCCCATGGATCACACTAGTTTATCGGTCAGGGCTCACTGGAAAAAGTAGTCCAGCCATCACATCTAAAAATGATTGAATTTGTTTGTTTTAATCTTGTTTAGGCATGAAGGTTCCCTTTCTCAAACATTCCACAACCTCAAGTGGTTACATTCCACTCTGTTATCTCAAAGATTAGGCAGAAAAAAGTTGTGCTTGTCATTACTTCCTGTCATACATATTATCACAAGGTTAGGCGCAAACATAAGTTTTGGAAAAAAGCAGGGTGAGATGAGATAAAGGTATGTGTGAATAATCCCTGTGAGCATAAATCTAATGCTTCTGAATGCTCTGAATACTCATTTTTTACCCTCTTTTTTAGATTCTTAAACTGATTTGACATCAATAATCTATAGCTCCAACCACAGCTAACCCACAAAGGGATCCATCATTTCCCCTAAGTTTTCCGCCTCTATTCAGAACTAACAATTTACTTTTCTTCCTCTGTGCAGAAATTGGCCAATCAGGAGAAAGTGAGCCTGAATGGTACGTTCACACAAGCAGCGATGAGAAAAGCGAGAGAGCCGCCACTCAACACAGCACAGCAACAGCGGAGGGGTCAAGTCAGGTGGACGCGCACTGGGGAAACGCTGCACTGCCTTAACGTCCATCCCTGCAGAGGGTCATTTGCATAAATTAGTCTTCGACACGTGCATTTTAGCCATGTCGACTCGCCTTTACAGCTGCAACTTGTCTCTAGCCACCCGCACTGTTATTGAAAATAGATTGCAGCTCATCACTTTGTCTGCCCCCCCATCACCTCATCAGAGGATGAACTGAGGGGCCATTAGAGCTCTATAATAAGATCTGTTCTAAACAGCAAATGACAAACTTTTGTAGTTCCAGGGTAAAAAAAATACGGCGTGGAGGTACCATTTAGATCATTATTCGAATTAACACTGTCATCCAGGGGGTCAAAACAGTCCACCGAGCTCACGTCATCTATCATATTCCACGGAGTGTGAACAACACCTGGATATGCAATGAGTATGGGTGTAGCCAGATGTGTGTGTGTGATAAATCTTGAGTCCACAGCTGGTTCAAAGTGCACTACAGGCCCGTGAATGCACTGCTTTATGGGTAATGCAGGCCGAGCGTCACTTGGCACAACTTTTACCTCCATGATTTAAATATATATTGATAAATATATATATAGATTCCCCAAAAAAAGGGCAGAATGAATGTTTAGAAGCCTCTCAAAGCAGATTCAAGTCGCACCCACGGACACCAAACAGCTGCCTGTTGACTCAATGGGATGAAACAACGTGGCGGGTCGTCGTCAACAAAACGTACGTTGTGTACAAACATGTGAGCTAACGGCCGCGCGTGCTCGGGCGCGAGGC
>CAESWR010000153.1:272197-282308 GCA_903171835.1 Mullus surmuletus | reverse complement strand
CTGAACTGAGCTGTTTTTTTTAGATGATTCAGTTTGTAATCTGTTCGTCTTGGACACATTTTAAGGGATTTTTTTTTTAGTCAGTCTTTTCCAGACAGCAAACCAAAAATATCCCAAATGTTTTCTCAAACGCCCAGCCGAGTCCCACCCCCATTTCACGTCTTTTTAAGAGATTCCATGAGCGTGGGATCCCTGCTGGTATCTCCGCCATCAGCCCAGCTAGCCGTCACACTTATCTCCCCTCAGCCGGCGAGAACACACGAAGCCAGTGATTGCACGAGTCGGGCAAGCCGGGACGAGAAGCCCCTCGCCTCATCCTGGGTCTTTTCTGAGGAGCAGGAGAGTGTCCGCAGACGTGGAGCGCCGTCACTTCCTCCTGCGTTTCTCTCCAGAATCCAAACATGTTGGGCTGTTTATGTCGCTCCATTGGTGGAATGTAAACGGGCCGCTGCCCTCGCCCATTCATCAGCGGCTCCCGGGATTGTTGTCTGGCGCAGATTATAATCAGCTGTTGCATGTTGTTTGGCTTTTCACTTTTGCCTGTAATTTCTTCTCTCTTTTTTTTTCTGGCAGCGCCATATCACACACATCACGGCTCCCTCAGACTGAAAGGCACCAAAGCAGAATTTAATCTGAAATCATCTTTATCAAATCATTATTTGTGATATGCTGATTGTGTGGAGACCTGGTTCGTATCATTTGGGGGGTTTTAATGGTTTCATGTGACTTTGTGACGACTCGCCGCTCTGAATAGTTGACCGCCATCACAAGAAGAGCTCGGCCACCGCTGATGTCACACCTCCGACCTGAGTGCAACTCGGCACAAGTCAGTCCCACGTGTATCATTGTGTTTGACTGGAGTCGGGGGGGGGTGGGGTGGCCTGGGATGTGTGTGATTTGGGAAGAATGTGCAAACTAATTACACAAGAGGATGCAAACGGACGCCCTCATTAGTCGTGAATGAACAAGGAATGTTCTGAAGCGCTCTTACGCAACAGAGCTCCACATCAAAGTGCACGAGCATCAGTCACGGCTCTGACATCTGCTCCATATCAACAACAACAAAAACCTCCAAACACACCTCCAGTTATTTCACCCTCACGTGTTCGTGTAACGCTCTGACAGGGTCGACCTCGCCGGAGGATGATCAGAAACAGAATCTCTCAAAATGGAAGGTGGAAAGATACGAATGTGATGTAGAACTGGAGACCGGGCTCGGTCCTCAGGCTGGTCTCAAGATTCCGAAGGTCTTATCTTTGACTCAAAGGCCTTTTTAGTTGGTCTTGGTCTAACCTTCAGATGTCTTGTTTGTGTGCTCTTGACTACAACACTACTGGACTGATGGATTTGCCCTATAGGACTCTTGAAAAGTCCCATACAGCAGTGATGTAGGACCTGTCCCAAGACCACTTTGTAAAGGTCTTGATTGTCTTTGTCTTGGTCTGGGTTTGTGTGCTTTTGACGACAACAAGACTCAACTGATAGATTTGCACTATAACTCTTTGGAAGTTACCCACAGCAGTGACGTAGTACTCAAAATTGGGCCTCAGACCCGTTCCAAGACCACTTCACTTTGTAAAGGTCTCGATCTGGTCTCAGACTCAAAGGTGTCTTTACTGGGTCATGTCTGGGTCTGGGACTGAGTGGACTCTGGATTTTGGAGACCACCACTGCCAGGCTTTCAGACTGGGCCTTGCTTTCCACAACCACCAATCACTTCCAATCATTGGTAGATTGATTATTTCCCCCCAAGTTTCAGCCTCTGCCTTCTTATTAAATGTCTTCATGTGATTTCACTCAACTTAGAAGCCACATTCACCTGACAAATCCACATCTGATTTTGCCATAGAAAGAAAAAAGCCTCAAATGTTTGAAATGAGTGGAAATAGCTGCATATGCACCAAGACACATGGACTCAGCACTGCGTGACCGTACGAGTCAATTGTGGCCCAGTTTCACTGATGAGACGTGGACTTTGGAGTCATCTTAGGACGTTTGCACTTTCACAGACGCTATATTTGTATAAATGAGAGCAGAAGCTGATTTAATCTAGAGAACTCAAAGTCATCGAGTGCTTTGCAAACAAACGTTGTTATTCATCTCCATTTTACTCACATATTTTCTATATTCACCAGTAAAATTAAATTCTCTGTGAAATAGCTGAAGATTGGCCTTTATTTTAACTTTTAGATGCCTTTGTGAAGATCCACATAACGCAAGAATCAGGTCTTTGCTTCCACTTGCAACTGGAAACTTTGTTTGTTCCTGGTTGACATTTAATAACCAGTCTTGTAATTGTGAGTATCTTCTTTCAGTTTTAAAATCCACCAAGTAACCAAAAATAGTTCAAAAAGAATCACCGAAGGCAGGTTTATACCCAAGCCTTTAAAAAGCAGTTTATTGAAGATTGGCCTTGATTTCGTTCACTGCTGGCCACCGTTTCAAAAGCTGCATTTGCTCAGCTGTTACCGAGGGTTTCTCTGGAACTTCTGGGTTAACTGCCTTCATTAAGTCATTTTCAGAAAACATCTAGTGGCGCTAGAACAAATGTGAGAAATCAGTGTTTCAGCGAACTACATGCATACTTGAGACTGATTCGATTAGGTTTATGAAGATTTTTGATGAAGATAATATAATCAACCAATCATATGAGTGCTAATTATGTTTCTTTTACTCTCTGTGACTCGCCCAGGATGAGCGCAAACAATTTCTTGAGCATTTCAAGAAAACATGAAGCTCGGGTGAGGTTGCACCTTAAATGCACCTTCAAACATCGATGCTCGGGGAGCTTTTTTTGGCAGGAAGTGTCAGGAGTCTGAGATGGACCTGAGATTTTTGGGAAACAGAGCAGTAACAGCACTTATAGAAATTGATATGTGAGGTCAATCAATCTCATGGGCATTTTTGAACGAAAAAAGCAAACAAATGGAGTGAAATAGTATTTGTTTTATACATAACAAAGAGCCCACATGAGCTGTAGATGAACATCCACCCGCCAGAGCCAAACTTCAGCGTCCTCAGGCTCCATCGTCCATCCATCACTGCCACAAACAATCATCTCCAACAAGGCGACGCATGGAGGGAACTTGTGCTGGACCCGCCCCCCAGCTGCTGCAGCTGCTGCAGATGTGACCTTCCTCAGGCTGCCAGCTGGAGCCCTCACACGCTGCGTCTTTATTTCTTATTTAGCTGCTCGGCAAAACACTTTTAATCTGTTCTTCTCAGAATATCCTTTCATAACTATCAACCAAACACTTTCTACATTAAAACCGAGAGTCTGATAATAGAGAAAGAAAAAAATCAAATTCCAGAGTGATTCTCCAGACACCAGTGAGTGCTGCAGCTGTGATTCTGCAACACAGAAGTTATGGCCTCGAATAAACTAATCCTGACCAGGTTTATAGCTGAGCGATAAAACATTTTGAAAAACGTTGGATTCCTCTCTGAAGCCCAATCAGGAGATTCATCCAGAATATAACGCAGGCAGGTGTGTGTTTAATTTGGAGAACTTATAACAGAGCCATCAATGTTTTCATGGGAATGTGAAAATAAACAAGGCAGGTTATTTCTACCTCTTCGTACCTCAGAGAGGCAGGGTCTTTAGGGAGGAATGTCCTTCATCTCATTCATTTTTTTTTTTTGACCACGTGTGAAGAATTTTTTGCCACTACTGACCTTTCAATCTCGAGATGAATACTTCTTCCACAGAGAATTCCACACACTCCACAGTGCCTCCTCAAGAAGAAGACTGAGGACAGACTGTTACTAAAAGCAACAACAGAATTTTTATGTCTAAAACCTTTGTCTCACTGACTACGTTTCCATGCAGTCAATATTGGGGTTAAGGTCCATATTGTGCTTACTGAACCATTGGGAATAAGCTGTTATTCAGGGTTATTCCTGTATACATGGTCATTGTAATCAACTGGGTTATAGGTTTATTGACTGCATGTAAACACAACCACTGTCTTGCTTCAACTGGAAACTTTTTGCAGTTGACTTTTGGTGACTTTTGTTTTCTATTTAGCTGCACCAAGAGTATCTGTAAGTAAAATGCAGGGCTGGTTTTGTCTGATCGCACAAATAAAAGCTCTTCCTACATCTCCCAGCACTGTTTACATGCCACAGTCCACCAACACACACAGAAGTGGGACACTGGCGAGCACGCAAACATTCTCATTGTGTTCTTTTTCCTCTCGGCCTCTCTGGCATGATTCCCTTGGCACTGAGCGGGCTGATAAGAACGCGCCCTCCTGCCCCTCTGTGTCTGCAGCATTCCAAGCATCCTGCGGCGAGCGAACGCCCGCTCGGAGTCCCACAGCACGAGACGAGCCCCGCCGAGTGGCCAGCCGGGTGGCCCGCGGCCCCGGGACCCGCCCAGAGATCGCCCGGCCTCCACAACAATAAGACATTCCCCTCAAGTGAAGGGACGGTGGAGGCAGAAATGAGACGTGGACACACGCGAAGCTCTACAGGCATGTTCCTCAGAGGCCCCGCGATGGAATGTGCGGCCAAGGATGAACGCAGGCTGCAACAATTCTGGGAAAAAAAACGCTTTCATGTCTTATCTTGAGAGGGGGGAAGTTCAGCAATTCATGAAGGTGCAGCAACCTGCCTGATTGGAGCTTAAATCCTCCGACAGAACCACGTCCGTGATGGGAAAACAACACACTGCGAATATCTCTACCGCTTGTTGCTCAAAGCGTGGGCAGAATCCAGACAATGACAGCGTTCAATATTCACCTAAACCATCAAAAGTCGTCTCCTCATTCTCTGGAAGTTTCCGGACGGCCGCCAGCCTCCATTACACAAACAATCTATCTTCATTCTTCATTCCCATGACAAGTTACGATCATAGAGATAAGGCAAATTCCTCAAACAAATACCTCAGATAGTTCCCTCCCACAAGATCGCTTGATAAAGGTGGATTTTTCTTGGTACGTTTGCCAATTTTTCTCACTTACTCATTCAACTGGAACCCGGCCGTCGATTAGATCATTTCTCCATTAGCATCGTATGGGCATATTTTAAATCAGCACGGCTATTTCATCATTCCTCATGCAGCCTCTGGAAAGTCCAGAGTAGAAGCGACAGAATAACCAGCAAAGTGTGTTTGTCAGGGTTGTTTGTTCTTAGATGTAGGATATATATATTTTTTTTGTAGTTTAAAGCAACACTACGCAACTTTTCTGAGCAACTGCAAGATGCTGATAGTTGAGCTAAAAAGCAGCTGCAATAGTCGAACGGGACAGAAAGGTCATAAAAAGGTTGACAGATGTTTGAGATTATGGTGGATTTCACCTTTAACAGAATATCAAGGAAAGCTAGGAGATGGTCAGAGCTTGTGGAAGAAGCCTCATGGTAAACCAGCTCCATATTGTTGCTTTAAGGACAAGATCTGAACCCTAATATGAATAAATGTGCACGGTGCATTCAGTTGAATAATGGGAAATGTAGTATCTAGTGTTTTATTGGCTGAATTTGCACCTACAGAATGTTTTTCTTACATTTATCATCCACTTTTCGAATCTATGGACATCAAAAGTCGAGCCTTAAACTGATGAAATGTCCCTTTAAAAGAAAGCGTGGTTGGAAGTCAGACGAAAGTGACCAGTGAGCAAAACAATGTCGCTCACGGTTGTCCTGGTGTACCATCTGCCTCTACAGACTCCGATGTCTGATGTGGTCAATTCATCGATCAGTCACCTCGGAGCCTGCAGCACATTTTTCACTCTGAATCATTACGTAAATAAGCCAATTAGCCCCTTCAGACTGACTGGACTTGACTCCGCCGCCCCCTCACCCCCCCTTAAACGAGGCCCCTTCAAGGAATCTCCGCATATAAAAACCTTTTCACCTCTACAGCGAGCGAGCCAGAGGAAGTCCTGCCTTGCCAAATTCCTCAGCGCTGTTTGTCAGGGCTTTACAGTGCAAGTAACACATGCGCCCAAATACCAAAGTGAGAAGTCAACCGACGCAGGAGCAGCTGAACAGAATCTCACTGTTGCACTTTTAGAGCAAAAATGAAAAACACATTTTTCCTCATGATTTTTTCCCTCCTGCCCCTGCCCCCCTTCCCCCCTTCCCCCCACTTTATTTCCATTTGAGTAGAGTGCCCGCCGGGGAGGGAAGCCAGTAAACATTTCCCCTTCCAGCCTCTCTGAGGTTTCAGTGCCCCACATGGTTGATATTAACATTCCATAAGTTCTCCTAATGACGAGGACAAAGTAGGCCGCAGGGAAAGGTTCATGACAGCATTGGCATGGCGCGCACATTCCTGCACTGATTCTCTGCTCGGGGTGCGCTGGTAGGCCTCTGCAGGGTGGTGATGGGGGGATGGGGGGATGGGGGGATGGGGGGCGGGTTATTGTGGTGGAGGCTCACCAAAAACGGGCCACTTCGGCCTCTCCGCCGCCTGGACGGACACGTACGAGCGTGGAATTCGGAGGGTTGTGAGTGACGTGCAGGGAGGACGGACACTCCTTTGGCTCGCAGCAACATTCTTTTCACTGGATGTCAAACCAGCACATTAATGCTGCATTCCAGGCCACTTGAAAAATGGGAATATACAGCTTCCCTCAAGAGAGGGGGAGTGCACTTCATGTCATAATTCCTGCACGCTGGAATCCATCTGGCAGGAGTCGAGAGAAATATGGCTGGATAGAATATGAGCGTTCAGACACTTTGCTTTATTAGAAGCACCACAGAGGCTCGTTTCCTTTGTGGTTTGATAGTGTCAAAGACACGAGTTACGAACAAATCTGGACCTCGGCTGTGTCAGAGAGATGTTTTTTAAACCTTTACGAAGGAATTATATTCAGTTAGATAACACTTTGCGTTGTGAGTCGGATGTATAATAATGGGGGCTCGTCCAAGATCAGATTCTCTCAGGTTAACAAAACTCAGATGTGCAAAAAAGGAAATGTGACTTTTTATTCACCACACTGTAATAACTTAATAATTTATTTGAAAGCTGCACTGAAAAGGTAAATGCATGATCTCAGTTCGTCTCCTGTGCAGGCGCGAGATCACCTATGGAGATGTTTCAAGACGGCTCTGGGGGGACAAAAGCCATTACAGCCGAGTGCTTGACCTTCACTGCGCTGTTATTTGACTCAGTAACCGTGTGCCTGTGTCTGTGTGTGTGTGTGTGTGTGTGTGTGTGTGTGTGTGTGTGTGTGTGTGTGTGTGACGCCGCGTCCTGAAGTCTTATCAAACGTCCCCTGATAAAAAGTTCAACATCGCGTCTCTTTAACGTCCGGGCCACTTTCTTTGCTCATTCCGCCTGCCTGAGTTCTGGATTGCTGTGTGCATTTGCCATCTGAGTGGCGGCAGAGGCAGTGGGCTCGGCGCCGTCACGGACGTGCTTAGAGACGGTCCTCACAGTGCTCTCCCTCATGTCCTGGATGTGGGAGTCGAGCTTCTGAAGCAGCGCCTTAGAGCGCAGGCTCTCCTCCTCCAGGAAGCGAGAGACCATGGCGTCTGCAGGCGACACTGACCGAAGCTCCTAAGGGGGGGGGGGGTTACAGAGAGAAAAGTGAATCCCCCAAACTGAGATTGACTGGAGTGATGGTGTGATGGTGCTCACCACTGGAGACGGGCTGCTGGTTTCTCTGTGAAAGTCCTCGGTGCTGCGTCCCTCCGCTGCATGCTGGCGGGAGCTCGGCGGCGGTGGCGGCGGCCCAAGGTGGGTCCTGCTGAGTTGTTTGCTGGAGGACGGGCTGCAGGGGGCCGGGGGGCAGGACTGGGTGGGGGTCTGCAGCTGCTTAAAGAGCCTCTGGATGTCGCCCTCCTGGGACGTGGTGATCTCCTGCATCTTGGCTCGCGCACACCACGTCTCGTCTATGCAGCCATCTTCATTGCTGCAGAGTAGAGGGTGTGATATCTCGGGGTTTAATGTGTAGGGATGCATCGATCCAATATTGGTATCGGTATTGTTATTAAGTATATATTAAGTATATTAAGTATTATTAAGTATTTCCCATACATATACTGGTGGCTGTCGCGCCACAGGACGCAACTGACGCGACTGACCAAGCTTGTGAAGCTATTGGCTTATTTAAGATTGCTGTACTGGTGCACAGTTAGAAAATGTGCCTACCCCTCCTGAGCGTGCTGGTCAGCGGCGGCCCGGCTGAGCAGCGCCTGCTCGTATCCGTTCTGACACGGCTGCTGCCTGGAGAGCTGGAGCTGGCTGCGTGTCTCGGCCAGTTCCTGCCTCAGCTGCTGGTTGTCGCGCTCCAGGCTGCTCAGCGACGACAGGTAGGTCTCCCGCAAGGACGCCATCGAGGGCTGCCCCCCCTAAGAGAGAAGGCGACAGAGAGATAGACGTGATTCAGGGAAGTAAAAACAGAGGCCTCGCTTAAAAAAAACAGACTACGTGAGCAAGCGGACTGACCTTGGGTGAGTGGGCCTCCAGCTGCTGCAGCATAGACTTCACACGCTGGTTCTCGTCTTGGAGAGCTACCAGCTGTGCCTGAGTCATCTGGGAGAGTCAGACAACAAGAAGAAGAAGATGAAGAAGAAAAAAGAATCCCATCAACATTAACAAGAAATTCCTGAATCCCCCCCAAAGGCGGTGATGCACTCCGACACGATGCAGTTTCCCCAAAGAGATCAAAGGTCATTCTTGTTGTTGAGAGTTTCTGCGGCATTCAACCAGTCACATCTCTGAATTTTTGAACCGTTACAGCAATTCAAAGACCTACTTTTCTTCCATGCTCACTGGTGTGCAAAAAAAAGAACAGAAAAAACAGCTAAACGGCAAATCCTCCTCAGCTTGACCTGGGAACTTCTCTGTAACATCTCTTCCACAGTTTGTTCAAAGCAGGAGTATTACACAGTAATTACACCTCAGAGCTCTGTGTGCCGGGCTCTCTCCCTCTCAGAATCTCAGTATATTCTCTGATCAGAGTTGACGTGATCCTAAACGCTCCATAAATAAATGTAGATCCTGAGAGCAAACAGAGTGGCAGGTTTACAGCCTCTCGTTTCATGATTGTTTACGCCCGATTTTTCTCTTTATTAAATGAGGAAACCGTGACAGAGCAGAGCACCTTAGTTTTTAACTCAATCACTGACTGATCATGACATTTTGGGCTGAACTCTCTTTCGCACTTATATTTCAGTTTTTTAACACAAAGGATTGTGTACACGAAGAGGTTTTCCTCCCTCTTACGCACTTTGAGCTCGGCTGCTCTCTGATCCGCCCGCTCTGTCTCGCGCCGCAGCCGCTGCTCCAGGCTGCACGCCGGCCCGCTCAGCGAGCCAATGGTGAGGTTGCGCTGGTGTAGCTCGGCCGTCAGCTTGGACACCTCCTTCCTCATGCCCTCCACCTCCCCGCTGTGGGTCTGCTGGGCCCTCTGAAGCGCCTCCCTCAGCTGGAGCAGCAGAGCGGGAAGGGTTAGCGCGGCCCAACGGTGCCCCCCCGCCCCTGCCCCCCCCAGCAATTCAATGCTACACTCACCTTTTTCACTTCTAAAAGCGAGGAGTCGTACTTCACTCTGATGCTGCTCAGCTCCTCCTCCATCTTAGAGTGTTCAGCTTTCAGCCAGCTCGTCTTCTCCAGCCTGAAATCCCAAAATGCGTTGAAATATACACATAAACATATTTAATAGATCGCACTTCTGTTCACTTCTACTCATTCTACCCTTTTATTTATATATACTTCTTACACTATTTTAAAAAAAATTTCTGCTCGTTGTTGTATTTATGTATGCATGTACAATGTATATATATATGTATGTATGTATGTGTGTGTGTATGTGTGTATGCATGTATGTATGTGTGTATGCATGTATGTGTGTGTGTGTGTGTGTACTGTATATATACTGTATATTCTGTATGTATGTATGTATGTGTGTACTGTACTGTATATATACTGTATATTCTGTATGTATGTATGTATGTATGTATGTTTGTGTACATGCGTGTGTCCATGTATTTCTATGAGTTTCTGTATGTGTGTGTGTGTGTGTGTGTGTGTGTGAGAACATATGTATGTACGTACGTATGTATGTATGTATGTATGTATGTTTATTTATGTGTGAACTGTACACTGGAGCAAGAAAGTAAAAGCCAAATTCCTTATATGTGTTCACATACTTGGCCG
>CAESWR010000153.1:225993-239485 GCA_903171835.1 Mullus surmuletus | reverse complement strand
TTGGGAGCTGTCTGGCTGGCGCGCAGGTTATGTATGTAGAAAATGTACTGTATTTCTTATATTCTACTACTGTATTTATTGTTAATGCTAAATGTTTTGCCTTGTAATGTGACCTTGGTCGTTTTGAAAGGTGCCAATCAAATAAACCTTTGAACTCAGAATGCTTTTTAAGATTTTTTTTCATTGCTAATTTTGTGCAAACTTTATGAGATTAACAGCCTGAAATAATCCAGACATTCACAACAGAGATTTGCCCTCTGAGCTGGCATAAAGAACCTTCTTTTTGGTTCAAGTTTTAAATATAGAGCCCCACAGAGACGGCCATACATGAGCAGATTAGTTCACTCCAAATTATTAATACTGCTTTTAAATTATTAAGCAGCAGAAATCGTTAGAGACAGACGCGCGGCTCTGCGGCCTATCAGCTGCAGATGACTCCGAGGACCCCAAAAAAAAAATCTTGAATGCATTTCACCGACAATATACCATGAATATATTTAGAGAGTATATTTAAACATTTTAACTTGACTCGAGCTGCCTGGATACATTTTCTCTCTGTAAAACTAACATTAAATAAGTAATGACAACTGTGACGGCACAGTTTTCCAGAGTCATTAAAATTTACAGCCGTGTTTGAAAAACTCCATCACGGAGCAAAGCACAGGTTGAGTGCAGATACCAGACACACAGAAAATATATACAACAAAACAAACTACCAGTTTTCTAGTGCCTAATTGAACTGTGTGTGTGTATTAGTGATTATCTGTGCTGAAAGAACCAGATTTTCCCCATTAAATGCAAACTTGAGATCCAGTGACAAACCCAGTGAACCAAGAAATTGGAGCCAAGAAAGATAGCGGAAGCAAAGTCAGTGGTAGAGTTGATTGTGTATATAATCTTTGTGTATCTGTACAAGACAAAGCCGTTTTTTCCAACAGAATCATTGTTGGACCGGCTGCTCCATCACCATTCTGGGCTGGCCCATATTTATGCGATCCCGCCATTTTGGCATTTAAGATTTACCAGATGGTGGAGGAAAAGCTCCATTTGAGATGTTAAACAATGTGGTCGGGCCTTAAAACCCAACATTCAACATCCAAATGTTGCAGGGCAGTGGAAGACAAACTTCAGCTCCGCACTAATACTTGGAATTCATTTTACTGGCACATGATGGTAAGGAATTTAAATTTACAAGTCAAGCCATTCGCAATCAATCTCATGGTAATGTGGGATTGTTTTTCATTCAGCCAGTGGCCCAACAGACCCAACGCAGCCAATGGTATGATACAAACGAAATCATTTATGGACTTATGATGACTGTATTTGCATGACATTGCTTTTATGCATGCAGATAATGCAGCTCCATGAAGGTCCTGCATCTGTTAAACCAAGCTCTCCTTAAATCACAGTGAGCATCATGTTATTTTCTGACATGTTTGATATAAAAATGGAAAAACGGATTGATCTGATGTTGATGATGACCCAATCGGGGATGACTAACTGTATGATCAGGCTGCCTTCAGTGATCCATGCAAGCCATAGTAATAATGTGTAGCATTTGGTAAAAAGCATTAGGGGTACTTTTTTTGTTTACCCACAGCTTCATGGGGTTCTGGTTTTCAAAAGAGTGCATAAAAGAACCAACTGGTGCTTCTGGGTCTGAACAGCAATCAATGAGAAAATGAACCAGCGCTTTATGATCTTAGTAAATATTTGTCTAACACGTTTACAATCCCAATCACTCGATGCTGCATAAACTAAATTGCAATAAATGGCGTGAATAAACTGCTGAAATTGTATCATGCTTTCTCTCACTAACTGGCGACCAGAGCACTTTACATACATTGACATGTGTTGCGATGGCACCGACAACGACTCTACACGACTCACCTGCAAACCAGTCGGTGATACCTGACTGGTTGGCAGTGCTTGTATACTTTAATGTTTATCTATTTTTGGAATTCTTGTTAAGTCAGGGTTATTGCAGCAGAAAAGTGTGACGGGTGAAAAAGGGGGGTATCTACCTCCGAATAAGTTTAATAACTTATGTTTACTTGAAAATTAAGATATATATACCTGATTTTCATAAGGGAAATGAACTTCCAAATCACACAATTTGCATACGTAGTATTGATTGGTCAATAACTACTCAACATAGAGAGCATAATTGGGAAATGTGTGTGTAGAAATGTCTAGCAATAACAATGTGGACTGTGACAATGAGCCTTATGATTTTGATATGGGAAATAGGGTTTTTGGGCTGGTTTTAGTCCTTTATGTCTTTATGACACTCTGCTAATCTGCTCTCCCATAATTTATAAATGTCTGATGACAACTCCTGGAGGGAAGGTACTAAAGAGAGAGTACCAACGTCTATCCCCGTTTTCCTGAGCTGAACACTCTGGACTTGGTGTGTTTTCGACAGTCTCCTAGAGAGGTGGTCATATTCACCACCCACTTTGGAGAAGTATCTCTGAAAAAACCTGTCACGTCAAACTACTCATTGTACAGTCATCCCATCAGGAAGGCTTTTTCAAAACATGGCGAGGACAACGTGGACAGTGAGATTCTGCTGTATGCTGTGAAACACAAAGGGACGCTCAGAGTGGCCAACGCCCCGACAGGCACAGAGGAGGCAGTAAGTGAGTCAGCCAGGTGGTGGTTACCCAGGGAGGTGTGGGATGAAGGGGGGGGGGCAAGCTGCTTGCATCAATTCTCGGATATATAGTAATACACTTAATAAATAAACAAAAGGTTTTCAACATTTCTTCAGCTATGATGCAAAACGATTTCTGCTTCCAGCCTCTCAAATATGCCTTTTTCCCTCTATCATTCAGCAATTTGGCATTTTGGCTCCGACACGAGCGAATCAAAGAGGCTGCGGGATCCAAGCATTCCACAATTTCCTTTAATATTTCATAGACTAAACAGCTAATAGATCTTGGCAGAGCGAACAGAAGCCCGGCCCGATGCAGTCACAGCCCGGTGGCCCCGTCTGACTGACAGCTCCAGCACAGCTGACAAAAGCGCTCTGCCTCTGGAGGCTCGGGAGCCTTTTAGCATGTGCTGCCAGGCAGGGAGGACGCCTGCCTGGGCTTCTCTCGGCTGGGTGGCTGCTTGATGGGGGGCTACTGCTTTGGAGGCAGCGAATCTGGCTCGCCAATACTCTCATCCTCCTCGTCCATGCTGGGGGTTCATCTTTCTGATGGCCTCTGCTCTGGAAATATACTCTTACTCTTCTGCCAGCTAACTGAGCCACGACTGTTAAACTCATGACAACCCTGAATCCGTTGTGCCGTTTACCTGCTCGTCGAGTCAGACCTCTGCCAGAGCATCTTACTCCTCCTTGCATCTCCTCTAAGCGGCAGCAGCAGCAGCAGCACAAAGCCTCACGCTGAGCTAATGCATGCAGCATTTTAATTAATACTCAAAGGTCTCGGGGGTTGAGCTCAGAGAAAACTGCAAAATCATTTACAGCCCCACTTGTCACTGAGCCAAGGAGGAAAAAAGAAACAGCATTTAAGACATGCAAACACGCACACACATACACACACACACAGAGGAGAGAACACACATTTTGGAGACAGAGCGGCAACTTTGATGTATCGCTACAAAGCAGAGGTTGTGGCACCCATAACAAAATCATTAATCTAAACAAAAAAACAATATGGTGACCGGGAGGAGGGAGTGAGAGGTCGTCTGGAAGCAGGGCTCTCTGGTGGCTGCAAATGGTTATTTTACAGTCAAATAAAATAACCATCTGATTTCCAGTTTCCTCCCAGGATGCTTTTATGATTTCGGGGCACAGGCGGTGGCACGGGTGGGGGGCTGACAATAAACAGCGTACTGTACGTTATTAAATTGGCAGATGCTATCTGGCCGTTAGCATGCAGCCTGTCCGCTTTAAAGAGCCACAACGGGGCAGGGAAGCGAGGGTGAGGAGGGGGGTCCGGCTCTCCTTTCAGGCAGGGGGGTCTTTTGTTTATAAAGTCACACTGCCCCGTCCTCCTGCTCTCAGCGCCGACTGCTGAATTTCAAAGCCGTAATTTACTCGTCTGCACTCGGGAGCAAGAAAAACTGCAGGCGACAACAGACGCCCACGTTCGCCCCAGGTAAAGGTACTTAGGAGAGTGCTGCGCTGCCGAAATGATGCAAAAATACCATCACTTTTAGCATCCCTGCTTTGGAGAGTTCCCTTGCCGGCGTGTTAGAGAAATTAAACCTTATCTGAGCGTGAAAAAACAACCTGGTAATTCTGAATTAAAATGCAGCTATTGAGTAAAAAGTCCTACCCTTAGCATCTTCACTGACTATTTGTGTAAAGAAATGCAGGTAAATGCATCATCTCTTCACTTCACTACCTGAGAGTGATTCAGCAAAAAAAAATACACTTTTAAAAAAATAAATCAATACGATTCCCTCTGACGTCACTGAGATCCTGACAGGGCAAAGAGAGCAAACTAAGAAGCGTTGCTCGCTGGCCCAAAAACCAGCCAGCTCTGCAATCATACGTGACATTTACAGGGATGGTTATATGGAGATCCAGCAGCTTAGCAGCTTTGAACTCAAACAGTTGTCGGGAAGCGTCTTCTTCTGTAGTCGCGAATTAAAAAATGTACAGATTTACGGGAGGAAGCGGGAGCGACGGTGAAGGAAGCGCAGCATCGCCGCGTGAACGCAGACAATTTAATCCACACACACAATGAACCATCCAAATCTCATTACAGCGCAGCGCAGCACTTGTGTGAGCCCCAAAGAATGGAGATTGTCTTTCTTTCTCTCCGGAATGCAGCAGAAAGCCCCTCTCCCCGTGGACACTGATATACTGAGCAAAAAGCGCGGGGTATTTTTGAAGATGTTTGAATCGTGTGAAGTTGCTCTCTTCAAAAGATTCATATGGGGCTCATTGGAATTACATGATCATGCAAGTCAGCGCATGAAGTTTTCAAGGAGGTGGGAAGGGGCGGAGCTGAAGAAAACTTTAGGAACTGATAAGCAAGTGCTGTGTCTGACATCATTTACTGCTGACCACATACAGTATCGCCATTCTAGTATATTTTCAGGCTAAGAAAATAATGTGTCTGGCACTCACTCTTCATCACACTTATAAGCAAACATCAAAAATACAATTTCAACAATCTGTTGAGCCATGAAACTTTTAGTGTGTTTATATGTTTGATTATCATCATTATTCAACATATTTTTCTTTAGTTTACTCTTGTATGTCTTTTTGTAATTTTTTGCACTGATGTGGGACAGTACCTCAATTTCATTGTACACTGTACAATGAAACTGTGCAGTGACAATAAATATTCTATTCTATTGTATTCACCACAAAATGGCTACTCACTATATAAGGCTTGATACGGTGGCTAAATAAATACAGGTAGCCAAATGAAATGAAATGAATCCAAACTATTTCACAATATTATACAAACAACCAATAAAAATCACAGTGTTTTGACTTTGTGGAAATGATAGACGACCGACAGAACCACCAGTGGATCAACGTCTCCACTTAGACTGAAGGCTCCTGCCTCTCATATTTGTATCACATTGCACAGTATATTGTTTTATGCTACTACATGAGCCAAAGTTGGCTAGCTAACTGTCAAGTTGTCGCTAGACTCGTGTGATGTGTGAAAGCTGCCATTGATGTTCCTTAGCTGGCTTCATTTAGGTGTACTTTGTCATTTTCATACAAACAAGCAGTTAGCTGGTGGAAGTTGCCTTATCACACACGGTGTGGTGGTAACTTCTAATGATCCAACTGCTTAGAATGTGCCTTAAAGCATGTAGCAACAATTTTGGTTGGTTGGGTTAAGTGGATGCCTCACCACATGTGTGCTGACCTCACTGTAGGGATGGGAGGAAAAATAGATTCTTGGATATGACAGTTGTGAGTCTAAATCATTCCAGAAATGTCAGAAATCAGCTTTATAAATGAAAAATATTCTGCTGATGAAAACAAAAAAAAAGCGCTGAGCTGCAGAAGGGATGGTCTCTGGGGAGACGGTGACAAAAACCGCACCGTGGTGAGAAAATGGCTGGAATTTGAAATTTGATCACAAGCTTTTGAATTAAAAGACAAGCGCTTCAGAGTGCTTTGGCTTCTATTATGGTGAAAGGAAACGGGCTCTGGTCAATGATGAAAAGGGGTTAAAGCCACACTTCAGCTGAAAATGTTTCGGTCTGGACGCAGTCCAACTGTTGGCTGGCGCCAGACTGAGACGTCTCTTTTGAAGCTGCTCTGTGACTTAGCAGTGGGCTGGCCGCTCGCACCTCAATAGCTAGATGGTAAACGAGGTGAGAACTTGCAGATTCCACACAAAGTCTAAACTGGCCGAGCCCCCCCATCACAGCAGCAATCCTGGTACGCTCATCCCATTAGCGGCCGGTGACAAATACTACTATTTCTTATTGAAATTTTAACCAAACCAAAGCGGCCCCTCATGTTTTCTTCCCTCTGCTCCGGTATTCTCATTTTCTGTGTGTGTTTCAGTGTTTCTGAGGCTAATCGGCTTATGGTTTTTTTTCCCCCACACACTGCACAAGCTCATAATGCTGTACATTACCTCGGTAAAGAGCTTTGGTGAACTGACACACACTAACACACACACAGGAAAAAACTAGATGAGGAGGAGGGTGGAAAAGCTCTCCAAGATTTATTTTAAATTCCTTTTTTATTACTATATAAGTAGATACGTTGTGCTTGTGAAGCAGCAACACTGCAGGTTGTGTTCAAGGGGTCTGAAGATGTTGGCAAAGACCTCTGAGGCGTTGTAGCTGCATAAGCAATATTCTGATTTTGGAATGAGATTAACCTGCATTGGAGAGCTGGGTAAGAATCGCCTCAGGGCTGGCCACATCCGTATTAAAATTCTTGTTACAGCCCCAAAACAATGTATGGAAGGTTTTTCCGTGGAATCCCTCGGCCGGTTGAAGTACCTACCTGATATGTGTTGTCAAAGCTGTCGTACATGAACCGTGTGATCAGAGATGTCTTTCCGACTGCAAGAGAAGCACAAAGAGAGACGCATTAAAGAAGCGGCCTGCAGCCTTCTGTGTTCACACACTCAATGAGCGCAGGGGCACGATTGGTGGTTATGGTCTCTGCGGCGACAGTCACTGCAGCCTAGGGAGCTCATTACCAGGCGTGGGGGTGACTGGGGGGTCATCGCTGCCGCTCGGTCCAAATGTAATAACTGAGCTTGTACGGCTTAAATTGTGCGTCCAAAAGCAGAGAGGCGAGATGTGAGGACAGTTTCCGCAGTGACGGAAAATAGAAGATTGGTTTTCAAACGCTGTGATGTCGGCAAGTACTGTATGCTGTTATCGACAAGAAGAACATGTCAGGACTTCATTTGGCGAGTCCTCAGTGACGCCCAGGAGCGACATTCTGAACCGAAATCTCCACTACGTGGCTAGCAGCGGCAACTCTGGACATCCAAAGTCACAAAACGCAAAAGAAAAAAACATGGTGGAGATTGGTATCCGAAAAGAAAATACTGGACCACAAGAAAACAGCTTGTTAGAAGAGATAATTTTAAGGATGTGTATCAGGAAAAATTAAAATCATGCTTTTTACATTTTCAGCTTCAACCAGTGAGTCTAACACACCGCTGTCCTTCACAGCAACTTCCACTGCAGCAATTTCCTCGTTTGAGTGAAATGTTGAGGCTGATTGTGAAAGATCACCAGAGAGGTGGCAAACACTTCACTTCTCCGTAACACCACCTGTTTGTAAGTAGACTGAGTGTTTTATCACTTTCTGAAAATGCTGTCAGAGTGAGATGTTTCGGAATCTTCTCTTGCAAATATAAAAGCAGCGACCTCAAAAATTTGCATAATTCACAAAACTAATCTCGCCACCTGATTCCTGATTTATTTAAAACCCCAGGCCTCCCGTTTATAAAGCCCAGATGAAGTAAGCCCAAACACAGAAGATTTTTAGGTTTGTTTTTACAGGATTGTCTGAAAAATTAAACCTAATATATAAGACAGTCAGGCTGTCCGCTTAGATTATTAGTAGTCTCTCATGCTGGCCTAAGTGAAATGTGATGTAAGCGATAATTCCTATAAAGTCAAATCAGGGTGAAGCTTCATCTCGCTGCTTCAGTAGGACAAAAGTTGGTTCTACCCGTAATTACAGAGGATGCAAAATAAGGAGTCAAACATTTAAATCTCTGCAGAAACCGACCAGCTCATTCGGAATTATATCACCTCCGGAGAAAATGCACGATGAGAGTTGGCTCCAACCTTTTTGTTTTGATGATTCACTGCTTCTTAATAGCAGGTGCTTGGAATGCCAGATCCTGTGTACCTAAACACATCCAGGTATTATACTCAACTAAACTGCCAAGAAATGTGAAGTTGTGTTGGTTTACATAGACTTAAAAAAAAAAAAATCACTGTTTTTAGACTGTGCACAGACTTTCAGACTGTGCCTTGCTTTCCACAGCAACCAATCAATTCCAATCATTAGTAGATTGGTTATTTTCTCCAAGCCTCCTGCAGCCTCTGCTTTCTTATTAAAGCCACATTCACCTGACTAATCCACACCTGATTTTGCCATCGAAACAAAAACGCCTCAAACGCTTGAAATGAGTGGAAATAGCTGCCTATGTACAAAGCTACATGGACTATAGAAAATACATTTAAAAAATCCTTCGTTGGTTTGCTGCATTGTAATGATCTTTCTTTTATTTCTACAATAAATACGCTACGCTGTAGCTCAGGCACGGGGTTCAAACCCGCTGTGCCTCACCGCGAGTTTGAGTCTAGAAGTGGATATTTGGCGACTGTAGAAGCTCCTAAACTGCTCGGGAAGCCTCGATCAGCAACACATAAAAATCAGCGGTGAAAAATAGCGATCAGCTGTTGCTGCAACCGTTTATTAGTCGATTTTGGTCAAACATCGGACGTTTTTATAATCCGAAGGCAATCTGCTCGTAGTAGCACTCGGCCCTCCATCTACTGAATAACTGGCGCTAGGACACCATGTAATATCCGCACTGTTTTATGAAAATAATCGGCCTTTAAACGTCAAAATTCTGGCCGATGCCAATTTTTTTTTTAAAGAATCGGCCGATCAATCGGTCGGGCCCTAGTTGAAATGATTCGCTGCTTCTCCCTCTGTGGTAGGTGACTGGAGAATATTCAGTTAGTAGAGACAAATCCACACTAATGGAGGCATTGTTGGGTATGTTTGTGTGAGCGCTGATCATATTTCGACATGTGAGCTCACTGTACATGTATCCAAAGTGCATCTAAGTCTGCTCGCACTGTCTATATAATTTGTGTTTATTTCACAGTTCATCAGATAGTCATGAAGTTGCAAGGGTTTACAGAAAGAGCTTTAATCACATGGACTAATTACATGTGCCCCCACTTGCTTTCCATATCTGGGAGGCAGGATCTGATGCGTAGATGGTGATTATGCTAATGATCTCACACTAATTTATCAATACATCATCTCATTTATTTGGCTGCAGAGCTGCCCTACTTGAGGCAAACATCAGCTAATTTAACATGATCTAGGGATTCAGTCATGGTCTGTTTGGAAATGGAAAAGCCCCATGACTCATTTGGCCCATATTAACGTGACTGCAGTCGTGGGTAATCCACCCCAATCAAAGACAAATAGATTATCAAATACACAGACCACCAAGCAGATACTCAGCGTTTAATTTAGCCATCATTGAGTTAAAAAGCCAATAAGCTCCAATTTTGTCTTTTTAAACTGAAAACTGATTTCAGCTGGGACAAAAGTGTAAAGAGTCAATTGTCACATGTCCTGCTTTTCTGCTTTTGTGTACCTTAATTTTGAAATCATGAATCCAATGATTCAGTGTTAGGGCCTGTTCCACGTTCTAATATCAGAGTGTCTGTAGGTGAGCAGTTCCGAGTTGCCCCATTGTTTGGACATATTTTACGACGTCCTGCTTTACTGAGATGAAAAATATCTTGAACGTTATAAACAGTCAGAGCTTCAGTTTGTCCACAGATCACGCACAAGCTGTCTGTGATAGTCGATGCGCCTTGATCTCGGCGGTGATGATGCGTTGCCGGAGCATCAGGACTGAGAGTCTGCGCCAACATCCTGGCTGCTGACTCATCCTCTCGCCCGCTCGGCATCATGACAAAGCACTCAGCAAGCCTCTCAGCCTCCCAGGTGAAGGACAGGAAGCTCAATTTCTACCTCTAATGAGTCGGATCTGAGAGGAAAAACAGCACTGACAAAATCTGAAGGGACGTCGGAATTCCATCCCCGGAGAGGCGAGGAGCACGGTGGCACACTTTGTGCTCACTTGAATGTACGAGGGCAGAAATGTATCAGCAAGATGTGACAAACGGTGACCCACATGGACTCGCCATCGCTTTTTAATCTTTGTGTTATTCATTTTACACCTCCAGGATTGTATGTGTTCATTTAATTAGCAGGATTTAAGCAGGAAGCTTAGGTATGCTCGTGAGTGCAGTCATTTAAATCATTTTCTGTTAGGCAAAAATAAGAAATGATTAAGCAGGCAGATTTTTGACTACATTTTGGAATTAACTCTGAATTTCTGAGCACCACACACACACACACACACAATCTTTTCATCCTTCGTAACACTATTTTAGCAATAATGAAGTGATTGAAATGATTAGTAGCCTAAACATGTTTTTACACAGAATGCGCAAAATGCGGCGCACGGCGCAGGGTAGGGCACAAGCGGGTGCAGTGGGCAAAGCAGGGCGCACTGCGACCAAGTTGCTAGGCTACAGATTGAGTCATGTCATATGCTCCTGATATGAGGCAAGGGTATGCTATATTTTGCTTTAGCTAGCATTTTGTAGGAAATGGGTACCACATTTTCAGAACACATTAAGCTCAAAGTGAAAGTTGGAGACTTTCCTCCACCTTTGAGCCTTTTTTCCCTTTTTTATGCAGCTCCTGGTATCTCTCCTATTGGACGAGCACATGTGATGTAACAGCACGCTGCGCCCAAGTTGAAAAAAGGCACAAGGGTGCAAACAGCACCCCCGTGCTGCGATCACCTTGGTGCAGACGGCTGCACGTTTGCACAGTGCAACCAAACACACAATGAATGGGTTTCTCTTGGCGCACCTGTGCCTTTTGCATTTGGTGTGAAAGCAGCTTAAGTCGGACATAAAAGCGAAATCCAACGCAGAGATAGAAAATGCATTCAGGTCATAATAGAGGTTTGTGTGCTCACAAGGCAGCAAGTTCACAGAGGAAACTCAAGCTTATTAAATTTCAAAAAGGAGCAACGCCACCGAACCACAAGAGCACCAGCAAGCACGATAAACCTCTGGTTCGCTGGTGCGAACTGGTGCATCAAGTGTGTCAGAGCTGCCCACACCACCAAACAGTTGCAAATAACTAATGAACAGGAAGCACCATTTTTTTTTTTGGCCCAGTTTCCAATTACAGCCAATACTCTTTTCTGCCTGCATGTTTCGGGGAAAAATATGAACCCCGATTATTAAGCTTAGTTGAAATCACGATTCCCTGCCACAATTATTTTTTCACCAAGTGTAACGTTTATTACACGCATGGACCATGACAAAACAAAACAAATTGGCGGTACCAAACATAGATTTTTTGGGCACCTATAGCACATTGCCACAAGCCTGTAAGCTCTGTCTGAACTCCTTCAACATGTCTTTACATCATTAAAACATGTCAGTCAACATGCTGCAGCTACAGCTTCTGTCTCTAGAGAAAAGGAGTTTGTACATTGTTAATCTAAGTACAGTGTTGCTACCCTTGATGTGGACAGATCACTCTGTACCGGATACAGCAGTGCTATATTCCGATTGGCTGATATTTAGTGGTATCTTATTTCGTCGATCTCCGCGATCCCGAAAGTGTCTTGCTACTCGTTCCACTGCGTAACGGTATAACTTGGTGGGCATTACATAATACATTTTCATGCGTGAGAAACAGCAGGTGGGTGAGAGTGTGAAAGGGCTAAAATGCGTGTGTCACACTCTGAATGCGGGAGACTGGAGAGCCATGAGTTCGCCGATGCTGCCACCGCGATCGCGCTGTGAATGAAACACGTGAGTAAGAGGCGTGTTATCACTGGCTGCATGAGTGAAACGTGACTAAAATGCACTCCGTCATTGGCGTGAAACGTGAATAAAGGCCGCGTTGTCATTGGCTGAACGAGTGATACACACGTGACTCACAGAGGAAAGTAGCGACATGCATTCAGCTCTTAAAATTACTTATGAATCGAAGTCATTAAGAAATTAAATTGTGTATAGCGGCGAATAAACATTCCAATTTTATACCGATTAATCGTGCAGGCCTAATCGAGAGTGTCTGCCATTTGCTGACCGACTCCATTCGTCCGCCATCCATTCACATGTCTTCCGCTGTTTCATAGTAACAAAGGCATTCTCCCCGCCCCGTACCGCTTGACAGCCAAGCTCAGTGATGGCTGTGGAAAAGACACAAACTCGTCTGCTTGTTTCAAGAGCGGCTCGTTCAGTCCTGATCTGTCGGTGGACTAACAAATAGGAGAACGTGCCAATGTGCCTTGTTCTGCTATTCTGCAATCTTGGTCTTTCTAGTCTGTCGAGAAGCACAGGAAATCTTGCTTGTTGTGATGTTTTCATTTCTGATTGGAGAGATAAGTGGATTTTTTGGGGGGATATCTACAAAGTCTGCCTTTGTATCAGAGCAAAGCAACTATTTTATTGTGGATTTCGGCAACACTACAAACTGGAATGTCTGTGGTTGTTCTCGTCTCCTCTGTGACGTAGCTGCACTCTGGGTGAGAGAGGACAAAGTCATGACAGTTATATAAGACATTTCAATCTTTAACATCCTTGTGCGGCTCTGTGTGTGAACCTGATGACATTTCCTCTTGATGCGGAACGTTTGGTGAGGTTCAGATAGACTGGATGACTGCTTCACACTCCTGACTTGGCTGCTGCAAAGCCGTGTTCACACCAAACGCCACCAGTTTACATACAAAAAAAATACAAAATCTATGTTAAGACACGACAACAAGCTGTGTCACTTCAGGCGACAGGCTTCACCAGTGATGCGACCACACACATTCGTGATGTCCGTTGAATCATCGCGTTTCAGGTGACATCATGCGATGCTGTGCTGCAACATCCAATCGGGGCTTGCGTCACCCAACCTGGGTAAAACTGTGTTCAGAAGTGAGTTGAGCGACAGGCGCGATGGTCCAAAGTATGAGCCAAGTGATGCAACATGTGTTCTACCAATGACGTTGAATTGGTCACGTTTGGTATGATCACAGCTGTAAGTTAAAACTCAAATATTACCCCAAAAACATACTATTTTGTTGAATTGATTGAAAATCTTGAAATCTTCCAATTCCATGTTGCTCAATCAACAGTTAGAGCAATTCCATCTTTTGATTGTTTTTGCGTTTCCCAGGCTACTCTTGTCCTTCGATGTAGTGCAAGGAATCAACATTTACCAAGCATGGTTGCGGGGAAA
>CAESWR010000153.1:210593-225880 GCA_903171835.1 Mullus surmuletus | reverse complement strand
CAAAACCAACCACATGGTGACCGTTGAGGATATGCAGTCACACTGAGTAAGTTATCAATTATGTAGTCAGCTTATAGTCAGCTTAATAAATAGTTACACAGTTGGAGGACTCCGAACCGGTGTGTCTAAATTACAACCTTGAATTAAATGAAGTCTCTACTCGGAGCGACGCTTCAAAGACTTTGCGGGGCGAGTTAGCAACATGAGGGCCAATTAGTGGGGAGAATCGAGCACCTGCTGCTGCACAACCTGCACTTTCACCACCAGGACGCTGCCGAGTGCCT
Organism: Mullus surmuletus; assembly: GCA_903171835.1. Taxonomy (NCBI): domain Eukaryota; kingdom Metazoa; phylum Chordata; class Actinopteri; order Syngnathiformes; family Mullidae; genus Mullus; species Mullus surmuletus. The sequence goes on along the minus strand of CAESWR010000153.1, from coordinate 225,596 downwards.
CATCAAGGCGTCTCTTAAGAGCTCAAAAGGCAATTTTACGGCACGTTAAAAGACCTGACACTGTTGGGCCCACATTAGCCACCGCTACCTCCTGTCATTTGCCAACTATGAAACCATAAAATGAGCTAGCTGAGGATTCTTGCATCTCGGCATATAAACAATCAGCGGCAGGAAAACAAATGCGTGACAAATATGCTCGAGCTAAATCAATAAATCCCTAAGAGGGTGCACGAGAGGCATAGATGATCATGTAGAGGAGATGAGAAACAAGAAATTGCCTTAGTTTCCCAGAAGATGCTGCGTTCAGGACAACTTCGGAACCTGGAAATGTCTAACTGCATTAAAACTCGCCACTTAAAATCAGGGCTTTAGCAACACCAAAAATCACGTGCCTGCCTTCAACTGGAAACACCCGAGTTCCCATTTCTCCTGAACGCAGCATAACACCACAGTGGCATGAATGGCGGTGGTGGTGGTGGTGGCAAGCATCACTGAGCACCATCTTACATTTTCTTCTTATGACTGTAGAATTTTGTCTTCACATTATTTGAGCCTTCACCTGCCTCGATATTGACGATACTGAACGACTTGAAATGGTGCTCTTTGGGTATTTCCATATGCAATACGGATGCGGCTTTGGTTCAGTCTCCAGTAAGTGTAAACTTGGGCTAAAATTAAATTTTCAACAATACAACGGCTGTTGGAACAAGACGACAACTGACGGATTTCCAAAAGACTGAATGCTTGTAGCTGCCTTATGCCGCTTAAAAAACAACAACGTTATGATTTTGAGTCACTTCCAGAATCAGCATTATATTGGAGCACGAATGTATGTTCTGATGGTGGATTTCAGACACTAAAATGAACATTTTATTAAAGAAGTTTAAAGCAGGTTATTTCCCACCCTCAATTAAGGAAAGTAATTCCGCACACATTTGCAGATTTTCATTTGCATGGGCCCGAGGCTCTTCACACGCTTAAACTTTATAAAGATGATGAATAATTAAAGCAGTCCATCCAGCCTGAAGATGGCGAGCCAAGCCAGCAGCCAGGTAAGCCCACTGCAGGTCACTTGGCAGCGGGCATCCTGGAATACCCCTGAGCACATGGCAGCCAATCAGAACACAGCGATGCTTCCACGGCGAGGGGCCCTCCCACTCACTAGAAGGCGGATAAAAATAAAACCGCTCATGTCATGCCTCGCCTTCGCACGACACCAAGACTACGCGGGAGGGAGAGAGAGCCAGATATCTAATATTTATCAATGAGCGAAGGAAGGGAGACATTTAAAGTGCTTATTTATGATCGTCCTTGCTGAGCGGATCGCCGACCCTGAGAAGATACAGACCGGTGGGGGAGATATTGACTCATGCAGCAGGATAGCTGTTTAGTCACAGCAGCTGGCACGCAGAAGCAGCCAGGAGAACGCCAAACAGCAGATGGACTTCCTTCAGTCTCAGTTAATGACTCACACACGCTTTGACAAACTCAAAAAGGAACTGCCAGAATTCCTCCACCATCAAAACTCTGCAGATATAATTTATGCTTATAAACTAACAGCTAAACCAACAGAATTTATATACCGGGTAAAAAACAAGCATATGTTATGTCAATCATTTTTACACACCTACTCCTAAACTTTCATTATATTTTGGATCAAGTATTAACTTCTGTGTTTTTCGCATCAGTGCATGTGACGTCATCAACTGAAATGACGTTGGCGAGGCTAGGAAGTGATGAGGATCTCTTCTTTTTAAGATTGGAAAAACAGTACTTTGAGGAATAAAAGAATCACATCAATACAAAAATTAAAACACTGGACTCAATATGCAAGGTTTCTGTGCGCAATGGGTTTTTTTTTACATTGGATTCAATACGCATCTATAAAAAACAGACTCAGTGTGCAAAGACCTTTAGTTTGCACACCAACAATGGCCTGATAGTTTTGCGATTCATATTGATTGTCATAGTTCCAGATACAGTTATTTTAAGCAGATGTTTGTGAATAGTGCATTTTATGCTCAGGTCAAAGTGGTTTTACTATAATAAATTCTCATTATTTCAGCAGACATGATACCAACAGTCCTCTTTGTAGCTGGGGAGCAAAACAAATGTGCTTCCTTTCATCATTTCATTTCAATTTGCTTGGATCTGGGTTCTTATCGGGACAGGAAATCACTTTAAATCCAAATCTAATAATACATTTTAAAAATACCTTCTATCTTAATTATTAAACTCCCCATTGCAGAACGTTATTCAGAGTGGAAAATGTGGATCTTCAACTATAATTTGATGGGTTATCCAATTAGACAAAGATTTCTTTTCATCAGAACAAATCACAAGTGGTTGATAAATATTTTGCCCGTAAACTTCGCACTGCTTAGATCTGTTAGTATGGTGGTTCTATATTTTCCTGCCCGCTTGTGTCCCGTGTTAAGAGCTAAGATTTAAGCTGATACACTGCCAAAAGGTAATTGATGTGGACCGTTCATCTTTTATTCGTGAAAAATAATGAATCCAGCCAATACTGTGAGCAGCATATTAATTCCTTTTATAGGCTGAATCCAGCAAATTTCATGCATTTTGGTAAGATACATGGGCCATCCTTAATCAGTCTAATTGTTGTGGCTCTACAGTTCAGAGTCAGCAGTCGTTTTCGAGGATCTAGCTCAATACGAGCGGTCATGCCGCACTTTACCAGGCCACTTGCTGCCCACACAGGTGTCCTCAATCCACCTCGTTCCAATTCTCATCCTCAGCACTGCGTGGGCGGCCTCCTTCTTCTTATTACAACTTCACCGTTTTCATTCGTACATTTCATTTGATGAGGTTATCCAATTTCCTGTACAGCTCTGCCATCACATTCAGGGTGGTCTAATCAAAGAGAATCTCTAAAAACATGCCAAGGTGTGTTGAGAACAAGATGGAACCATTAAACACGCAGCGATGGGCGTTGGTGCTTGTCAACTCCTCCAAAGAAATTCCTAATGAGCAACACCACTAAACATGTGGGGAACGCCCCAAAAGTGCTGCCAGGTGTGTGACAGTCACAGGTGTCTGACTGGCACCTTCTTGGCACCTGAGTGAATACCAACAGGAGAATATTGCAGGGGATTTAGAACATTTTTGGGGGGCGTTACCCACACGTTTAGCTGTGTTGCTCATTCCATGAATGTATAATCATTACAAGTTGTACTTTGTTGTGAAGGTGACTAATCAGGCTTTCCAACGGTATAAAATACAACATCAATTGTTTGGGTGTAAGAAAATATCGATACACCAACATATTGCGATATTTTAAGATGGGATAAGGTATCAATTTCTTTTTGAAACACTATCAATATTTTTTTATTTATATTTTATCAGCTGTTTGCTTTGTGACAGTGGTTTTATGTTTTATTCATGCCTCCAACCACTAGTTGGCAGCAGACTCAGCCATTTCGATGCCTCAGGTTTTTGGAGGAAAATTAGAGTACATGTACACTGCTTTGCTTATAGTATCCCAACCACCCCTGTATCAGGATATGTAACGTATTAGCAGATTTTTGCCAATACGCACCCCTAATCAATTGGTACTATTAAAGGGGAGCAATGATAGACTGAAATAACATTTCTGAACTTTTTTTTTTAAAGGATTTTAGTAATACATCTATGGGTGCTACTACATTTTAAATGACATTGGAACCACTGCATTCTCAAAAACTGAAGCCCCTTTACCACTGCCTGAAAAATGGTGTAAAGACACTAACAATCTGTCTGCAAAGGGAAAGGGTTTGACTCTGGTCAGACAACCTTAAATTGGCTCCAGTGGGTACGTCACACCTGTGCCAAACAAGCTAATTAAAGGATGACGCTGGCAATAACAGCCGTCTTTGCTGTATCAGCCAAAAACTCCATCAATTTAATCACTTGGCTATTGTAAATGGTTTTACATTTAAAAAAGCCAATTTACACAATAAGTGAAATAAGTGTCCAGTGTCATATGATGCTAACATGTCATATGATGCTAACATGCAGGCATGATACAGACAGACAGACATATGCAAATATCCCCCCTCATTGAATACCCCTCCTGGGAGAGTATCATGCTGACCGTTTTGACAGAAAATAGTAGAAAGAAAGTGTGGAGCCTTATCTTTTTTAAAATACCCCTTAAATACCCTTTTATGTCTGAGGTGCCCCTTCAGACATAAACGTAGCACTGATTTCTTTTTATGACGTATGCCGTATGGACTGCACCTGTACAGAAATAGCTAGATGAACTCTCAGAAGGGCACACCCATTTACCAAAACCCCCTGAATAATGGATGAACATGCCATCAAAGCCAACAAAGGCTGAGGTCCATGCACACATTAAGCACTCAAAAAGCCATTTCAGCTCCTATGCCGTCTAATGAGGCATTCGATGTTACTAAAAGCCCCCCAAAAAGGGGGGAAAAAAGGGCGATACAGCCATAGACATACTAAAAACACAAAGACATACCCAGTGTGAAACGTCTAAAGGTGTCTGAGAAAGCCTTGCTATGATAATACATCTGGTGTTGCTGGGCCAGAGGGCAGGACCACCTTCACTTTACAATGTTTAAATTAGATGCTCTTCTCACAGGGCAAAGAGGGGGCAGGAAAACATCAACTGCAAACTCCATACAAAAATTCCACCGGGAATATCAAGGGAACGCGGCCTCTGAATATTACAAATGAAAATACAAAAATACAGCTCAGTCAGCTCAAATTAGCACCAATAGGGGAAGCCAATGACCGCACTGACTCTGGGTTTAGGAGCGAATATCGTCACCAAGCCTGAAAAATGTGTTGGAAATGTTCAGTTACATACAACATTTGGCTCTCCTGTCTCAATACTGCTCGCCTCGACAGCAAAGAAACTTGAATAATTGTTTCATCACAGCGGACAAACAATTACACCGAACACGGAGGATTATTTGACATCAGTCGTCCCCCCACACCGGCTTCAATGCACAGTGCACAGACAAATTCTTCAAATGGAAAAAAAAATCCGCACTTCACTGTAGAGACCAAAAACAGCCGAAACTGCAGCTACGTGGAGCAATAAATTATATAGTATCAAAATTAACACACATAAATGCCGTGTTTATCAGGCTTTCTACATGATTTCCCAGGGAAATAACCAACAACTTGTGTGAACTGATTGAATGTCCTCCGGAGCGAAAAGTCAGAAATTAGTGAATTAGTTTGTCCTATTTAGATGAAAAAAAGAGCAGAGTGCCAAATCACAATTCCATAGTTGTATAATTGCTGAAACTGGCGAGTAGTACTACATGAATTATTGGTAACAGTCCTCTAGGACTTTCTTCAGCAATGGATCTAACTCAGTCTGCAGCATTCAACAAACCCCTCCTCAAGCTTTTAAAACACTTTGCAGCAGCCCATAACAATCATGATGTACATAGAGGAAACATGACATAAGAAGACCACACAATAGTACATTCATCATTATCAGCACTCCATACTGATTTCAACTACCAAGCAGGTTTGCAGTCAAGATCGCACAAATCCAGACCAAGGGCACCAAGGCCAAGGCATGGCTTGTGGATTCGTCAGGTGAATGTGGCTTCTAAGTTGACTGAACTCAGACGAAGACATTTAATAAGAAGGCAGAGGCTTCAACTTGGGGGAAATAATCAATCTACCAGTGATTGGTTGTTGTGGAAAGCAAGGCACAGTCTGAAAGCCTGGCAGTGGAGGTCTCCAAAATCCAGAGTCCACTCAGTCCCAGGCCAAGACAAGATCCAGGAAAGATGCCTTTAAGTCTGTGACGAAACCTTCACAAAGGCCAATCTGAAGCACCACGACTAAAGAGCAAAACACGGTAATCTGACACTGAAGTCTGCAACTGGGCTGTGCCCAAACAACACTGCTACGAGTTTGGGGAATGTTGACATCCAAATATCGAAAACAACTCTTATCCTCTCGAGTGAGTTACGGTGCCCTTTAAAAAGGGTTTCAACATCCCATCTTGCAACTCTGGTAAGCTTTCACACCATCTTGTTTTCCACATGGTTGCTGTTGAAAGGACAAAGGACTCACTTTCATTCTCTCTACATTTATCATCTTTCTTCCATCACCACAGAGACATCTCTTCATTTAGCACCGGTACCATAAACAACGTTGGTTACATTCATTTTAATAAAAACACTGAGTGCAGAGCAGACCTCTTAGCGGTCCTGCTCCATCTTGTGACACGGGCAGAACATGGGAAACTAAATAATTCATGCCTCTATTTGCTACACAGAGTCACCAGGCTCGTTCTGCTTCCTAAATGTTGATTAATTGAGTTGATGCAAAAAATTGGGCAATAACAGCAGCTCCAACAAGAGTGCAATCCAAGAAAATGGATGGAGAACACGAGGAACTGTGCAACGACCTGCTGGCAATAATGAATCTAATTTAGAGAATTGTTTTGTGGTAGATGAGGGTTAGATTCCATTTGGATGATGATGATGATGATGATGCAATCAGACCTCTTTCATCAATCCTAGGAATCATTTCTGACTGACCCTTTTCTGACTCTGCCAGTTTGAGTCCATTTATAAGCCAGTTCATTTCCACCAGGAGGCCCAGACAAGCACCGCTGCCTTTAATGATGTTTATGAAGTCCACTTTTATAGACAAGATCACTTTTATGTGTGTTGGCGGATGCATTTGGTCACTGACTGACTGAACTGAGATGCAGTAAATCGATTTAACAGCAAGAAGCGAGCAGACTTCAAATTGAACCAAGGGATTTGTCCCCTATGTACATCAAGATAACCAACAGTTGAGGCTACTTGGCATCATCTTTGTCGCAGCTACGATGCAGAGGGATTTTGGATTGTTTGTAGCCAGAGCCGATACCGAACAATAAGGTCACTGAGTGTTTAACACAAGAGAAACAGTCAGCAGATTCTAAATGAAAAGGCTGAGTGTTTGTGCAGAATGCCACCTTTTATCTTCAAATTCAACCTCTCAAAAACAAATTTGCCATGATTTTACCAATGGTGGGGACTCCTGAGTCTAGTACGATTTCCAGAAAAGCTGCAAAAAATTAGCAGTAGTTCTGAATTTAATTGTTTGATATAGTGAACAGCATAGATTGGTGGAGCACAGAAACGCTGAGTCAAAGTCTGAACGAGCAGAAACACAACAAACATTGTGACCATTGTATGAGACATCAAGACTTCCTTTTGCTCCAAGGCTGAACTCTGCTACGGGAGTGTGTGAGGCAAACCGTCATCAGCCTCCAAAAATACAGGGCTGCACCATTGTCAAATTGTTGTTGCTCTGGATGATGGTTGTATTGGGGGGGGGTTCTGGTATCACTCTTCCACACGGCTGCATCATGCTTCCTGTGTCTCTGTACAGTGTTTGCTTGCCATGTTCTGTTAAATAATCGCTCATTTTAAGTTAAAATCCCGAGTCGGAGTGCAAAAACAAAGACTTTAAGACAGCATGTAGCTGTGCAATAAACAATATGGTCATTTCAGAATAAAAGCCTCATGGTGGCTCAAGTATGTACGCAGAAATGAGGGGGGAAATGGACTTGAAGGATTGAGCCCCATTGGCTGATAAAGTGTGCCTGTATCTTCGCACATCCCTAAAAAAAAAAAGCAAACAATCATGAAGGCTCAAAGAAAAAAGGCAAAGGCAAAAGACAAAGGAGTTTCCTGTCCAGGAGGTTTGCAGACACAATGACAACAAGGGCCAACAAAAATGTTTGTAAAGGACTAATAATATAATAAAAATTATGAGCATGTCCAAGCGCCTCAGCATCTCGAGTGGTCACACAACCCAAAGGCTCCACAGCCTCTCCACCACCTGTTCCACTGGATGAAGTGCTCTTGCTGTGATTTGTATCTTTGATAAAATGCTCCCCACTATGTTAAACTGGAGTGATGAATGCTCAGCCCTCCTCCACTCCATAAATCCCCGCAGGACTTTCTGCACGGCGCTCCCACCGGCATCCCAATGAGGCGGTACAGTGGCGGCTGCAACCGCACTGCGAGGACTGGCGCAGATTAAACAGCTAATTATGCTTCCAAATGACGAAGAGCAGTCATCATCCTCAGACAGGTTAAGCGAAGGCCACACCCCATGACGAGGCCTCATCTGGGGAGCCAGGGGTAAAAGGGTAAACACTGATGGAGACCCGCTGGATCCAGTCAAGTGTCACACGGCATGCTGGGTAAATGACAGCTTTCCTCCACAGCGGGGACTGTAGGCGCAGAGCCGTTCTGTTTGAGCAAGTGGGATTATGTTTAAATGGGATTCTTTGCCTCTCTCAAAAGCCATTTAGGGAGGGACAGAGAGAGAGAGAGAGAGAGAGAGAGCAAGCGAGAGAGAGAGAGAGAGAGAGAGACTGCTGACAATTAATCCATCTGATGGAAGCTGTTTTTGACATGCATCTGTGAGAAAGCACTTACACTGTTGTCTTTTAATTCTTGTGAAACTGTGTCATCACGCATGCACAGCCGAGTTAGACGGCTTCTCTCCGCCACCACACAGGCAGCAGACAGATTTGCAGTCCTGTGTTATTCCGGGCAGAGTGCATATAAGAGAGGCTGCAGCTTCCCATCGGGCCTGAGCTAACACGCCCACTCAGCTGTGCAGCATATGTATACGGAGCCATCGCCGCTCTGCTTGGTATTCCTTGGCTGCAGACCAGTTCCTGCAGGACTGCGAGCACCTCTTAATAAGCCCGAAAATGTTACAGTTTACTTAAAAAAGAGCAGATTTGCAGACAGGAATATTCCCCTGGCTGGCTGGGTTGGAGCACACAGTGGCAGGAATGCGCAGCTCATCAGATGTAGTAAAAGCAGAGTTGCGCGAGTGATTCTGATCTTGCCCCCCCCCGACGGACAAAGGAAAAGGAGGTTGGCAGTTTTCTGGGAGTGATGCCGTTTGATCAATGGCCGCCATTAATAGGTGGCTAAGTCGATCAATAGCAGATCAAAGGTGTCGGGGGGTTGTTTCCTCCAGTCAGGCACTCACTGGCAAGACCACAGGAGATATAAAATGAAAAAGAGATGAGCGCTTATCTTTAGACGTGGGCAGATTATCAAAGGTTAGAGAGATGCTGCAGGGAGAGGGGGGTGTAAACTGGACTCTGGGAGACTTCCATCTTCCCGCGGAACCGTCAGACTTCTGTCGAGTCAATATTGACAACCTCCCCGTTCAATCCCTTACTCAAAGATAATCCTGCAAGATAAAGATCTGTTAAGACTGTTACTCTACATCTTGGCAGTTTCACACTTAAAGATTCAGTCTCAGTGGAATGTGGGGCGACATCCACGACACAGCTAATATAAGAAATGCATATTAAGCTACTTTCTCACTGCCCCCCCACCCCCCCCAAAATGTTTGAACACGGTAACATACTGGCTCCTGTCGGCAGTGAGAAAGGGTTTGATTGTCCTTTCAGAGTGGGTCACATGACTCCAAGCAACTTGGGTTTTAATCTGCTCCAGCGGGAATTGCAGACCCACGTTAACCCACTAATTTATAATGTCTGCGTAACACACTGCCACTTTCATCCGCTTCCATTCCATCAGCTTGGATGCCATTATTTAAATCGCGAAGAGTTCTTCTGCTTTTAATTTCCTGCAGACAGAAAGAGTCTTCTCCTTTGTTATTCTGGGTGGCTTGGCACAGTTTAGTGCATTGAGTGCCACAAAAAAACTAGCATTGCAGCTGGCCGCATCTTAGTACCGTTTTAAACCCAAGTGGTTGCAGGGGCCGTTGTGTTTTTCACTGTGTTCTGGCATGCTTCATCAATGCGATGACGTACCACAGGGGGAAAAAAACAGCCAGGTAGCTCATCTGATGATGACAATAGCTGGGTTGGCTGGCAGTGGGAAAGTGTCACATGCCGATTGTTTACCTGCGTTTTAAAGAACACACACAACTCAACGCATGGTCCAGACCTGCTCTTTGTTTAAGTGCCTAGAGATAACTGTTTGATATGAATTAGCGCTATATGAATAAAATCAAAATTAACTGAATTTATGTGATACTCATCTATGCAGATATTTGAGTCATGAACAACAATAGGTATGCAATCGTCACTGGCCAATATTTACTTAAAAAATTATTAGCAGTCGGCTGTCCTGAAGTTGTGACTGCTTTAAGTAGGATAGCAAACATCTTATCTGTTTTGTTTAGAAACTGTTTTAAGTTGTATAAGTTGTCATAAATCATTGACATTATTGTGACATTTGTATTTTGCACAAGTCAAGAATATTACATTACATAGGCTCTGTCTTATGCGGCTGCATGTACCATGCAGTGGGCTTACACAATGAGTATGCAGGATAATACCTCGTGTTGATTCAGCTGCTCTCTTCCATGAGGTGTGAGCGAAAAATGTCGGTATCTGGGTCAGTTATTGGCTAATTGAGTTTTGCAATATCAGCATATTGGATATCAGCAAGAAACCCAATATCCTGCATCTCTTTTGTCAAATGATAGTAAATGTTGCTTATGGCCAAAGTTTTTACTTTTCAGAATAGAAGCTGGCAGGAATTCAGCTCATGAAAGATGCTGTGACCTCTGACCTAGACGCTACTCCAATATGCAAAGTGTAGCTGATGCAAGCCTGGTGGCTCCACCTTTAACACACCCGAGCCTCCCAGCGCTGCAGAGTGCTACATGCTGTTGCACAACAAGGACAGGAAGATGTTTTTTGCTGTATTGTGGTTTTGTGGTTTAGCAGGACTGATTTTCCTGCAGCCTTTGGCAACGCTATTGAGTCGTGCTCTTTGGGTGTGGCTAAGAGGGATCCCTCACCACACAGTGATCATGTAAATAACCCATTGATCTTATCCTAAACCGGGTGTTACTTCTGCAGAGCTTTGCAGTGCTTTGATCTTGAAATCTTGCTAAAGTTGGATGAAGAAATAGCATTCGAGTGCACTATGGCTCTGTCTGCAACATACCTGGTTAATATCGAGCTCATCTCTCTGCTCATTTCCTGTCAACTACTGTCGCTGCTGAGTGAAGCCTTATAGTCCAAAACACAACGATGCTCGTCACCCAGAGGTGCTGCTATAATGAGCAAAAATTTAAATTCCACCTTAATGCAACAAAGTGAGCAGAAAGTAGTTAAAAGTCAGCAGTTTACACATTGGATGAGCAATGTAACCCAGCAAAATCTGCTAAGAAAATAAAGTTAGGACAGTTATTTTTTGAGGTTCAGGCGAGTTGGACAGAGATTAATGATGTTGTAATGATGTTTGAAATATATTGGCTCGTTATCTTTTAAAAGGTTAAGTACATTCTAATATATCAACAGAAACCGCTAAATTGGAGCTTGATGTGGCACAATGCTTCAGATTTCTTTTAATGGAATCCTATCAAAAATGTTCAAAACATGCAGCAGGACTTGCGTGTGTGTTCATGGGGTTTAAGGACTACAGCCGTCCATGTTTTTTGCGTGTAAATGAAAACTTATTTGGTTTTGAAAATCCACAAACAAATACTGCAATACCACATTATAGCGTGTACCGACTTAATACCAGTGAGACAACTATCACTTAATTTGGATCTAAAATTTCTCTTTGGTTTCTCTCTGACATCTCTAGTAGTAATAATACACTGATTGAGATGAGATAATAATACACACCAGTCTATTGGTCAAAGGTAAATACGGCGATCTTCAAGTACGGCAATTTTAAGACACAGCAAAGGTGAGAAAAGATTAAACTTCCAAAAATGTTAAAATTGTTCCCAGATGGACCATTACATTTGAAACCTGTGTCAGACATCAAGGTTAACCATCACAACAGGATAAACTGAAGACTTTGTGACCTGTGTGGAAATGAGCTGATGGTGCACATCAAACACGCCGCTCTCAAGACATCAAGGAGCCGAAAAACGGAACCGGAAACGCAACAAATATAACAAACCGAGCAACATAAAAACACAGCGGTGTTCTTTTGATCTCCAGCCCAATCTGATTCACATCATAGATAATTTGTCTCGGTTTCCGCAAGGAAAAGGGCGCACACACTGACGACACTGACGACGTACAGTATCTGCGAATCAGGCGCCTGGATGCAGGTTTTCAGATGGCACCGTCAAATCAAATGTGGCAGGTTTTTGCTCACACTGAGCTTCCATCATACATAAATAATAGATGTAAATACTCGCTATTATATGTGCTATAATCTTAACAGCTGCCTTGTCTACAGTGTGCAAAAATCCTAGAAATTAAATGAGTTTTCTGTGATGTATGAGACTTGTAAGAGGGTTTTTTTTGCAGAAAGTGACGCACACTATCAACGTGGGCTTAAACATGTAGCACCTTTGCTTTGTCAGCTGCCATGTTTTCGCAGTCTGCATGAGGAAATGTGCCTGCCTGGCCGATCCGAAAACACACTTTCATTTGCCGGGAAAGCTGCTTCCTGGAGACACAGTGATTGATGCATTAAGCAGCAAACTAAACCCTACTTTGAAGCATATTGCTCCAATGATTCAGCAGTATTTGGACGCCAGCGCTGGTTTGGCGATATCCGGGCGTTGAGAGAGATGGGAGATGGCATTTTGATTCAGTGTGCGAAAAAATCTCATCGCAAATTTATTTCCATCTGTTTATCTAGGGTGAAATGCAGCGCGTGTTTTGGGGGGGGGGGGGGGTTACGCCCAAGTAACTGGCTTTTTATGATGGAATAATGCTGGACTGTGCCTTTGAAACTTTGCAGATGGCCAAACCAACGTCTATATCCCAGCACATACAGAGCTGTAATCTGAAGCAGGTTGATAGAACTAGACCGCGCCACCAGGAGCGTGGGCACACTGATTGGCCCGGCCTAAGGTTTCTCAGCTCTGTCACGGAAGCCCGGCCTACTTTTGTACACGCGGTATAGAAAAAAGCACAGTACAACAGAGATGTACGCGGGTGTGGAGACTTCCTGACAGCTCATTTAACATTCTGCCTGCTTCCACCCACTTCATCTGGAAACCCCACCTCTGTGACGCTAAACGATTCTCCTACGAAACACCAAACGCCATGCCAGCTTCGCCCTTTATAGACACGTTTCCACCATTGCAGCCCCTCTACGTGGTCCTCTCAGGCTGGTGCTGGCTGACACACTTCGAGTCCAGTCGTGTACATGAATAAGTGATGTGATGGCAGCAGAGCTGCCGGGATTCACGCCCGCCTGGGCACCAGCTGCAATTATAGCAGACATGTCGGGGCGCACACAGTTCCACCGGAGACGACCCAGTCAAACAAGAGGCTGGCGCTGTCTGGATGAGCGGTGGTTGACAAACAAAGCCCCCCCCCCACCACCCTCGTCCCCTCCCAACACCCCGGCTCTGGCTGATAACCGGGACGGACCTCCAGACTGGCTGGGACTACAGACTCTCCAGAGGCTCGAGAGTTTGATGATCCGAAGTGCTTTAGTGCGGACGCTTCAGAACAAGGCCAAAACAGACTCTCGCTTTTTCAAATCTCAGAGATTATATTAGGTCTGCGGTTCAACCTGATAGAACTTGGCGACTGTGATCACTACGCAGGAAATGACCTATCACAGGAGAAACAAACAATCATCGCAGTTCTATAATATTTGCAGCACATAGCATTGCTGTAATATGACCCTCCACGTCTCATCGCAATATCAGAACACACAGACAGCGACGTTTATAGATGCTCCCTCCCTCCTGATACAAACAATCTTATAAGACCAGATGTTCATGACATTGCAGAACAAAATGTGAAAGAAAGTCGTCGCACCATTATGGAATTTAATTATAACGGGCCCACATGGCCAGAAATGTTCCTCATCAATAATTCACGCTGGCTGTCATTTACCACCAATTTATGTTCGTACGTGACAGACAAGTGTCTCTAATTCATCTTTCTCTCAATACTGGAGACCATGGAGGCATCGCGTTTCCTGCACAAACCAACACACTCCCCGCGATGCCGGAGAATATAAAGCCATGGGCTCATTTTTGTGTGTTTATGCAACAGTACATGAAGCTTTCTATAGCAAATACAGACGCAGATCTATGTATTCTGTGCCACTACACCCCAAAAAAAACATTATATCCCTTAACTGGGTGTTAAGAAATCCTTTCTTTTCATCAAAATAGTCGGGATAATTATGTTGTATTTCAAAACCGGCAGCTGAGTAGTCTGGTGGATAAAGCACACACACTCTGATATGATGTTGATGTGGCCAAGTCCCCCCTGGCGTGTTGCTTGGCACTTAATACCATAAATTGCCCAAGAGTAAAGCCAGGCAAAAGATTTGTGTCCTAACTGCGTTTGCATGAATACATTATGCATCTCCTGTATTCAGCCGTTGCCCTTTCATTTGAAGATGAAAGCGCTGTGTAAAGTTTTATAGGTCGCAAAGATTAATGTGAAGCATCGCAAACAAACTTTCCACGCAGGAACATGAAAAGGCCTTGTTAATTATTTTGTCTGTTGTTAATTTGAGACGATAAAAATCTCCCTGAACCAAACATTATCCTGTTTACAATGGCACGAGGAGGAGAAAGGGGGCCGTCACACCTATCTTAAAGGTTTTCTTAGCTCAAATCACTGAAAATATTTTATTTATGTTCAGTTGACAAAACAATGACTCATCATCATCAGTCAAGTTGAGTCCAGGCGTCTCATTTTTCGGTGATAATGTGATAAATGAAAATAAAAAGGCAGGCATGAGCCAACACAGGGACACTGTTATTCAAATACTCCACACGGCTGTAAACGGAACAATATTCCCGGTGATTCATGACCCCACAATAGCCAGAGATCAATAGGAGCTGGTGAGGGACCCGACCGTGACTAATGTCGCTCATTTGGCCGCTCAGGACCCCCTCCGTCCACCGAGCTGACCCCACCATGGGTACGGATGAGCACGCAGAGCAAACCCGCAGAGTCAAATCATGTCTCCGCCGGCTCAGTGTAATCTTGTGGAAAACAATTTTTTGCTGCCAGTGAAAGCTTGGAGGCAGGAGGAGCTTTTTTTTTTTTTCCAT
>CAESWR010000153.1:195259-207628 GCA_903171835.1 Mullus surmuletus | reverse complement strand
ACCGGATACATGACTTGTCAATCGCCATCCCGAAGAGAGCAGGAGCTGGCAGCCAGGCTGAGGAGGAGGCAGAGAGAGAAGAAATCCATGTGTAATGGCACAATATGATATGGATGGGACATGGAGAGAAAGGTATGGAAGCATGATTTTACTGTAAGTACATATACATAACAGTGTGGAATAGAGACAAATATGTGAATTTAATAAACATTAAATGATCCCAAAAATTGTGACTTGAAATAGGGAAATCATCAGGTCATCATTGTGAAGTACATTTTCATTTCATTGCAGACAGTTCTTTCAAAAATCCCCTTTTTAATTCACACTTCTATTCTTTCATCCATTTCATAAAGTAAAGGAGTAATAAAAGTATCATTATATGATATATAGGCATTATAACAGAAATGAAAAACAAATCCAAAACTATTCTGAAGTAATAGATGAAATTCAATGAAATTATTATTATTCCTCGGTTTTCTATTTCATTTAATTCCTTTTTTACACAGATTTCCATGATTATGCATTGTTTTAGGTAATTTGGGGATTCGGGGTCATTCATGGATAAGATGAACATAATATTTAGTAAATAATATGATAATGGTAGTAGATGTAAAGTACTGTGACAAACTTACCCAAAACTCTCATCAGTAAAAATTGAATTCCTATTGCAAATGACTTTTCCTCAGAGGGGACGATTCTGCAACATACAGACAAAGAAAGCGTTTGGTCAGTGCCTGTGATGTTGCACACACACACACACACACACACACACACACAAAGTGCATTTATATTTCATAGCTGCACACAGTCTCATTAGTAAAGTTTCATGCCAATAAGATCACTGTTTCACCGTGAAATCTACTGCAGTCTATTTTTTTCCATTCTTTCTTTTACTGTTGACCTGACTCATTTTTTGTGCTACTTTTAAGGTACTACAGATTAGCGAGTATTCAGGGACTCAGGTATTCAAAGAGAGCAACTGACTGCGGTAGTCTCCTCATAAGAGATGACCATGAAACCTTGTGTGCAGACACAACAGTCAAAAATGGATCCCTTTGTAGTACTAATGTAGTGACAGTGTACGGTTGAGCAGTACTCTGTGTGAGAAGTGTACGTCGCCATGCATCCTTACCTTAGCACCATCATGTACATGGGGTTGTGGGTGAGGCAGGCGATCAGGGATGCCAGGGAGATGACGAGCATGACGGGTAGGAGGAAGTGGGGGCAGCTGTTTGGGCAGGCGGCCGGGCGGGCCTGGCCCTGGCTCCCCGATATGCACCTGCAGTTGGTGTAAAGCTGTGAGCAGAACAAAGCAAGCATTACTTTTGTCATTAGATTCAAGAAGGATACTGATGTGAATTGCACTTTCTGTAACATCCGCCCTGAGACTGTCTCCCATTTGTTTTGGACTTGTCAACACACTCATCAGTGGGTTTATACTGGACTATCTGTGATGCTATGATCGAAAAACAAAAGATCCTTCCAGCAAAGTACAAAATACTTTGCTGGAAGGATGTTTTGTTTGGTTTTTCGAATTATGGGTGAGAATTGGAAGATGAGGGGTTTCTATGTAACCTCATTGTACTACTGGCAAAGTTTTATATTCATAAATGTAAGGTGTTAAAAATCAAAGGGAGAGTTCATATTTCAGTCATCAGCAGTGACTTTTCCACCACTGTGTCCCGCGAGCGGAGTTCCAGCCCAGTTTTGCTGTTGCAGAGAGTAGTTCCGTCTAGTTGCTGGAGTCAAACGGATAAGGCGTTTTCCTCCCAAAAACAATATGCGTTCAAAAGAGTAGGCCAAGAATTCATGATGGAAATGGATAACTCTTTTGAATGTTATGTTCCGACATTTCCTTTTTCATAAACTTTAATCAGATTTTATCCACTTTTTCCAATTTGGAAGCCTACGCCTAACCTATTATCCGGTTGCAATGGACTACAGATGGAATGCCACTTTTAGCTAAATCTGGTGTGCCAATGTCTCTATTACAAACATTTAATGTAAGTGCTAGAAATGTGGGAACATAGGGCTGACCTGCTTGGGAGTGCTAATCCCCAAAATATCTATTTTTCAGAATGAGTCAATGAAGCTGTTGAAGTTTTTATCTTGTACAGAACACAACTAACTAGAATGACACGATTCAGCAACACCAGAGGTCAGGGTACATGATCATCCAAAATTCCCAAAATTGGAATTCAAATCAGTGTTTTTTTCTTTTGTATACTCCAGGAATTGACTGTCTAGACTGAATGGGCCGAAGGCAAACAGCTGAATGATTGGTTGATCATATGAACAAATACAAAGCATTTTTCTTTTCAAATGTGAAGGATAATGTAATGTACTTACTGGATTCTACCCCAAGTATGTAAGCACATTTAGTAACAACTGAAATAAAAGTAAAAAGCTATACACTGCACTGTCATCTAAACAACTTGTTTCTGTGATTCCTGTGACTTAATCCCCAAAGCGTGATGCAGATATCAGTGAGGCTTTCACCTAGGCCTGTCACGATAATCAATAAATAAATTAATCGCACGATAAATAAAAACCGAGCTCAATAATTTTGCCGGCCTCGATAAATTGACATGTGCGTGCGTGTTTGTTTTCCTCCTCTCTCTCTACCAAACATGCTGGATGAGAGAAGAGGTCTCACTCTGTGCATTTGTCTCCACACCTGGGCGCGTTGGCTCTATAGCAAAATGAGCGGAGTGAGTGAACCCTCCTGTCAGACCTTCAGTCTCTTTGTCTGAGTGGGGGGAGGCGGGGCCGCTGGCGCCCACACACACACACACACACAGACACACACACACACTCACAGTGCTGCAATTGAGCGTCGTGAGGAGTAAAAAGCGAGTAAAGGCAAACATGAATGAAGGAAGAAGAGCGTTGGTGTCACAGCCGAATGCCTCAGCCCCAGTGTGGGAACATTTCTGCTTTAAACAGAATGAAGAAGGTGAACATGAACACCGACGAGACGATATGTCGCATTTGTTCAAAAGTGCAGACGAAGAAGGGGAATACGACCAACATGCATGTGCACCTCAAACACAAGTTTTCCCAACTGGGAAAGACGACTGGCGGCCGAGGTGCGGCGGAGCCTTCGTCCCGACAGCTGACGCTGACTGAAGCGTTTGGTCGCCAAAGTAAATGTCAACAAAACGAAATGCTGCACGCTCACAGACAGCGCTGTTCGCTACATTAACAGAGACAGGGTCTATTTTTATTGTTTTTGATTGGGATTGTGATTTTTATAAGTGCAGTTTTTGCTAAAAGAGACTGAGTCTATTTTATTTTGAATTTATTATGTTTGTTTGTTCAATTTATCTTATTTAAAAGCTCCTGACATTCCAATCTTGAGAAATTACAGTTTATTGCCTTTGACATGGTCTACTCTCATTATTATGCCATATATTATCATTACATTAATGAAAAAATGGTCTCAACATAATATTGACAATAATATTGTTTATCGGCAATAATTTCTAGCACAATTATCGTCCAGCAAAATTTGTTATCGTGACAGGCCTACTTTCACTATTAAACAACGGGCTTACATGTTGAGTCAAAGTGATGAATATTCCACTGGCACCCACACAGTCGACCCAAGGGTAGATTATTCACAGGTGCTGGTGTTTAAATGCTGACACTTTATGCTCTGTGACTAATAAGCATTGATTGGACACTCGCATGTGAGCTAGTGTCCCAACAAGTCATGACACTGCGGTCTAATTAGTGTCATAAAGATTAAGTTTAGAAAAAAAAGACAACAGATTCTGATGACACTTTACGTCGCAGTATGTTATTGCGACAGTACTCTTCCCTTGAGTGCACAGTACAAGGATAATTACAGGATCATTTCCACAGAGCATAGATTACAGATGTAAATCATTGATGTATTTGGAATCATTTCCCATGTAAATAAAATGTACACCCCTCATTCACTCGTCTTAGGTCGCTGCTCATAAACACAAAGGCAGTGACTTAATCAGTGCCATATCTTTTTTCATGTATGATCCCACTAATCATCCCATCTACTTGAATCGGATGGGTTTTTTTTGCCCGAGGTAGGAAAGGCTGACCACTGACCTGAACCCGGTGGGTGTTGTTTGGATCTTTGGTGAAGTTGGTGCAGCCGGCGTGACACGGAGAAATGTACTCGACTCCATCAGAGCTGCAGACGGGGTTGAAGACGCTGGCAGAGCACGAACAGTTGAATTGGCACATGGATGGAGACCTGCAGACGGAGACAGGCAGTCAAAAATATAGCTTCATAATCAATAAACAACATTTTTCAAGCATCATTCATTTTCAATTATGAACAGAAAATAATATTTGCTAACATACAAAGATCATGATAGAGGACCTGCTTCTATTTTGCGTGAGTTGCTCTTAATTCATTAAAGGACCCTGAGCCAAATTCTTTGATCATCAGTATCAATGTGAAGAATTAATTAGTGAGTGAGCCCGAGGTGTGTTTTTGTATGTGTGTATTCATATCTTATGAGAAAATGTTCTGTTTTTTTCCAGCATGTCAGACTGTTTGCCTTATCTACACCGGGTGGCAGTGATGCTCCAGTAGTTCAGATATTGTGTTTTGGTCCTTCTGACAAGATATGGACACATATTATATATTATATACAAGTCTCTCAGGGGTTTTTTTGTGGATTTTGAAACAAAGTAGGAAGGTTGAATACTTGGTGCTTAATTCCCATTTGGTATTAAAATGCGTCCTGGGTGATCATATCCAACCCAAATGTGGTACCGCAGATGCACCCAAGATGAGATTGGGAGGTGGTCTGAGCCACACAGGGCCACATACACTTAGCAGCTAGCAGGCTAGGACCAATGCACCAAAACGGTGTTAAAAAAGTGTCAGACAACAAGTGGCAGCCATAGCAACCACTGATAGAAGTCATGCATAGATATACTGTATAACCAACACCTCAAACATCTGGGCCAACTCTGTTGTCTTGACAATGAAGAGACGCCAATGAAGTTCTTCTTCTGCTTTACATCCTACAGACCTAAAGATTGTTGTTGTTGTTGTTCTTCTTCGTTATTCTGGGCAGCTTGCCGTGGTTTAGTGCAGCCTTTCCCAAACTCTTTGGAGCTGGGGCCTTGTAATAGTTGGCACTGGCCACCCAGGCCCCGCCCCCATAATAATAACTACTTCTTATTATCATACATCCATGCCTCTGCCCCCCTGTGAGATGAATATCTTTTATTTATTTATTTATTTATTTTGGATTTATGATCATCTCAGCCCAGCTCGAGTGGCAGAGGAGGTTGGATGCAGCTACCAAATAAAACATCTGCTTACTTTTGAATGAAACAAAAAAAATGTGTTTACGGGTTGTCTGTTCGTGGCTTCAGAAAATCATCGGCCAGGACAACAAGAAAACATTAGTTAACTTGTTTCCATGGCGACCGCTTCCAAAAACTACATCATCATTGCCTAGTCACAATCTTAAAAAGCGTTCTAACAGACAAGCCATGTGTTTTGCCTCATCCCTTACATTCATGAATGCATATGAATATCTATTTATGAATGTGAAGTGTACTGAATTTCAAAATCTGTGAAGTATTTTACAATGGGGTGAAGCTGATGGACACAACAATAACAAACCTGAAGTGACTCTAACCCGGGGTTTCTACCGGCTGCACTGCGGCTGCATTGCATTGCGACTGTGTGCCGGCTGTGCGGCTGCCCTACCACTAGCGGTGCCGCAGCTGGACAACCGGAGTGAACGAGACTTGCAATTCACGATGTGTTGCGGTAATGAATGAAACATGAGATCGCGCATCACAATACAGCTTAGCTTGTATAAACAGAACAGCACACCAAAGAGTTGATGATTCCAATCAAGACCATTATCAGAGAGGCTGCTCTGTGTGTTTACTGGAGAGGTTTGTGCCTCTATCATGCGAAAATGCTGTCTGGTTATGGGTGCTGTGCGTGTGTGTGTGTGTGTGTGCGTGTGTGTGTCTGTACAGGTCCTGTGTGATCGCAGCAAACAAGTGATGTATTCAAGTGATTGTGAATGACACGATACATGCATTTCTGCTACAGAAGCCGGCAAAAATAGAAGCTTGCGTGTCCGATCCAAAGGGCTGCGGAGCGCCGGAGCAGGGACGAAACACACACATTGATTATAATGCCTTTGCGTATTTGCTACAGCTGCCGTTCCAGATAGGAGCCTTAACGCAACACAACCAGCGGAAACTACCGGAAAAAGGAGCAAAGCCATTCAGCTTCTCGTCATCATAAAGCGCCTGCTGCCGCCGCCACTCACCCAGACTGTCCGACCTGGAAGTAGTTGACCTCTGACACCTTCTGGGTGGGGCAGCCCATGAAGAAGAGGGGCACACACAGGAGGGTGGAGATGGTCAGCATGATTGCAGAGAAGCGAGGGATGATCTTCAGAGAGAGACCCGCCTTCTTCATGATGACCCCGCCCAGCAGCATCCCCACGGCGACGGCCGGCAGATTCAAAGCACCTGGGGAGCAGAGACGCTTTGGGTCATCACAGGCTGAAGATATGGTCTACCTCAGATCTCCAGATGTTTGCTCCCTTCATACACACGGCAGATCTCATCTATTCCCAGCCATCATATAACCACCACCGGCTGCATCTGGATTTCTGGAATGTCGTGACTTCACAGAGCTCTGTGTGGCCCAAAGTTTGCCCTCCATCTCTGACTGCACAGCGACGTTGGCAGAATTACAATGTTGGGAGCTTTTTGAAATAGCAGACAAAGATCTCTGTGTTTAGGTCTCTTTGCTTTTGGTCTGAACGCACCTTCGCACACTGGTTTATTCTTTGGGAGCTGATGAGGACCGTAACATCCTTACACGCCCTTTGGATCATCACATTCGCTATCATTTACTTTTTACCCTTAGGGTTTCTTTCCTCCTTTTATTTTGTTTTATTTTTGTGTTTATTTTGTTTTATTTTTGTGTTACTTTTCTACATTGTCTTCTCTAGCTCTTTCTCCCTCCTCCCTCGTTCTCCCTTATGAAACCAAAGTGTTGCTCAAAGTGGGCAACACTTTGAGCCATGGCTCTCTTCAAAGGTTTCTTTCTTCAAAAGGGAGTTTGCAGAGGAGGCGGTCTAGACCTGCTCTATGTGTTGGTGCCCATGTATAGTTATGTGTTGTGATTTGGCACATTATACAATTCAAATTCATTTGAATTAATTTTTTGATTTAAATTAAATTTTCCTTATTTTCCCATTAACCTATTATTATTATTACTACTATTAATAGCAGCAGCAGCAGTAGTAGCAGTAGTATCTAAATTGAAGTCATAATTATCTCAAAGGCCTTGAGCATTTCCAATACTGATATTGTCCCTGAGTGCAGATTATTCCTCAGCTATCAAGTCATAGTGCAAATAAGCGACTCTAACAAAAATGACAGTGTGTGCTCCAGTTGGTCTGCAGGAGTCCCAGGCAAAGGTGATAGTCCTGACTAATTGCAGACAAGATATTTATAACTCTCCCATGAAACCGGCACAAAACCCCAGTATAAGAAGACAAACTGGCCATAAAACATGCAAATATTAAGTACAAAACAAAACACAAGAATAGAAACATTTTATTTATGTATCTATTTATGTGTAATGTCTATTTGACATATGTGAATGAATGTATTTTTTCCCCCTTTTTTTCCGCATGTAAGTAACTGATTTATTTATCTATTAACTTTTCCTCCCTGTGGGAACTTCCACGCCTTCTTGTAGTACTGTATTATGTGATACTTTTTCTTCATGCTTCATGTGTAAAAGCCCATATAATTATGCAGCATTGATTGACTGTCATGCACCAGAACATTAATAGAATAGAAACAACTTCATCAAAACGCTCCACACACACACACACACACACACACACCAGGATGCACCTACCCACTAGCAGACTGCTGTAGGCGGCCGACGCGCTGTACTGTCGCTCCAGGAACTTGTTGAGGAACGTGGAGAGGCCTGCGATGACGGAGGAGAAGCAGCACTGGGCCAGCACCAGAATCAGGAAGAGCGGACTCAGCAGGAGGTGGACGAACATTCTGGGGAACACTGATCACACACAAACACACGTTGTCAGACATCAGAAAAGCCCTCAACCTATGAATTTGTGTTTCCAACATCATCAACCTACTCTTGAGGAAGTCCAACAATGAGACGTCTCGCTTCTTGAAATCGTCGCTCAGGTCGGTTTCACTTCCAGTCACCTGTGATATAAATATATAAATATAGAATATAAAACGCTGTGTGTGTGTGTGTGTGTCTGTGTACTCTGCCTGTGCCCTTGCAATTCCCAGAGAACAAAGATTATACTTCTATACTACATTATATTTTTATTCAAAATTGTATATATAACTGAAATGGCTGCTATTCACCGCTCAGAAATGTGCTTTGATGGGGCTTTATCTGAATAAGCAGCACTGCTTGTCCTTAATTACAACCGTCTGAGATCTTACAAACGGCCGGTTTAAGGATTTACACAAACCAAACACCAACTATATACTACACTGAGCAGAGGATTATTATACTAATTATATTCTTAGTACAGTTGACACAGCTTCTCAATGTCAACATCAAATTGATCATCATTTTCTAATTTGTTTAATGCACGTATTGCACAGATACACAGAAGAAATGGAAAAAATAAAAGTACAAGAAGCCAGATACAACAAGACAAAAAAAAGGGAAATATGCATAATTACATATAAAGGAAGAATGCTACTAATCTATCCTATGTGTGTTATTTTTGTAGAGTTCTATAGGTGTGTGTTGTACATGCAGAATACTGCAATAACTGCACAATAATAACACCAAAAAGCATTTGTGTAGGAATCATCCTGTCCAAAGCTTGAGTGGCTCAGCGGTCGATCACTGTAAGCATTCTCCACTGTGATTCTATTCGCGCTGGCCGTAATGATGTTTGAGAAACAATCACTCAGCAGTGCTTTGCTTTATCTTCCCCAAGTTATTTTTCCTACTGATCATAATTAACTTGTCGAATGATTCTGGCATGGTGAGCATGTCCGTTTTGGAGCAGTGGAATGCCGAGAATGATGTGTCGGAGTTACCAGTGATGTTTTATGAACCATCAAAATGGTGGAAAAAGCAAAGGAAGGTGAACTTGCAGTTCTGTCAGACAGCCAGCAGGTGTCGGTAAAACATGAGCTATGACTCACGCTCTCCTCAGAGGGGATGCTCCGGGGGAAGAAGAAGTACGGCAGGGAGGTGAGGACCAGCAGGCCCGAGGTGATGAGCAGGCCCATCCACCAGGCGCCCACCCAGCGGGGGTCATCGGGTCGCAGCTCCTGCTCCGCCCCTGCAGCAATCAGCGGCCAACGCTCAGACTCAGAAAAAACAACAACACACAAACGTCTGCTTGTGGTGAATTTCCCTACCGAAGCCGGTCCGGTCCACATCCACGTAGATGCGAAGCATGATGGCACCCAGCAGGTAGCCGATGGCCGGCCCGAACACAGACACTGCAAACAGGATGGCTGCGGAACAGAGAGGCGGTGAGAGTTTTTTTTTTTTTAACCAAATGCAAGTCAAAGGTCAAATCAGGGGACTCCTCAGTGTAGCCCTGTTCTTCACCAGCCCCAATCCTGCCGTAGGATGGGAGTCCATGTCCAAATAAGGCCGACATGATTCATTCATCATTCATTCATCATTTTACGTGTTTCTGGTAACAGCTGAGGTTTGTGCAGCTGTGTTTGCCCCCAAAGTTTAATCTTTTCAGCATGATTTCAGCTATTTTCATGGGATAGATTCGTTTTTTCACTTCATTTCTCTGTGAAGTTGCACTTTGAGTTGTCACACAATTACTGCTGGTGTACTCAGTGGTTGGCATCTTTACACGTGTTTGACTATTTATATTTATATTCAATGGACTGCTCTTGCACTTGGGTATTTGTGTGTGTGAGTTTTTTCATTGTTGCAGCTGTGACAAGTGAATTTCCCTGATATGGGATTAATAAAGTTGATCTTATCTTATCTTATCTTATCTTATCTTACATTTTCATAAAGTTTTGAAGGGAAGTTTTTGGTTTGGTTTTAAACATGTTCTGAACATTCAGCTTAACATTATTTTGAAGTAAAAAAAACAACCCTATTATAAACAAGAAATAAGGTATGCCTTTTATAACAACATTAAGCATCATTTAAAACAGCTTATTCGTTTCCTGTTTTGGATTAATCAGCGTGTCCGATCATGAAAAACAGGAAATTAAGAGTCTTAGATTCAGGAAGGAGTGGCGCTGTGCATAAACCCCATTCCGGTGCAGAAACAAAATCTGTTTTTTGTTTTTTTTTTAACAAAAACGTTATTAAAGTTCAACAAAATGACAACATAATACATCGATCAATTTCAACAAACTGTATTTAAAACTGATTTGTAAAACAGCCAAGGCAATGTTAGGCTGTAAATCCTTTTTAAAGCAAAGGGGCCTGTTTGTAAACTGAGTTTTCAATTAATCAATTATTATTTAATTATAAAATTCGATTGTGTGTGTGTGTGTGTGTGTGTGTGTGTGTGTGTGTGTGTGTGTGTGTAGGTGCATCATTCAGTTTGAATGAAAGTAATGACTGGAATAGACACGCATGCAGTTTTGCGTATCAATGTCGTTAACAGTTTGTTTGTAAGAAAAGATTGCTGATTATGTTGTCATTTCGTTGAACTTTAATTAAATCTTTTAAAAAGAAACAAAAGAAAAAAAAAAAGTGATGTATATTTGCACATCCGTAGTACGGCGTAATAGGCTCCGCCCCAGACTGATTTTGTTCATATTTTGTACCTACACAGGGACCCGCTTTTTATGTTTTGACCATCCACATCCGCCCATCGCAACGGCAAAATCACTTTTTAACATGAGAAAAAACAAACAACAAAAGAAAAAAAGAAAAACCCTCTAAGCCTGTATCCAGCCTATGTGGTTGTGGGCGACAGCACACTCACCAATGTAGAGAGGAGAGTTTCCTGGTCCAGCGAAATCATCAATGTAGGAGATGCCGAAGGGCTGGATGGGCACCGAGCCCACCCCGAACAGCAGCTGAGCGCTCGCCATCAGCACCCACAGGTTGTTGGTGTCGGCCAGACGCCTCGACTCGTCGCGGCCGCAGGACTCGGACTCGGACTCGCTGGAGTTCCGCTGCATGTTGCAAATGTCATGGCGGCCTGCGTCCCAGCGGGAGGGAGGGATATTTTTGTTAATGACATGCCAGTGGATGCAGATGCACAAACTATTTTCATTTCCTGAAGCTGCTCTGACCCCTCGCTGTCACTCTGAACCCTGCCAGGACTGCCTGGGGAAGAGGGGGGGGGGCAACAAAACCAAAAGGAAGAAAAGAGGAAGCTGGAGATTTTTGTTACAAATTAAAAGCCCAGGGGGTCATTTTAATCTCCTTATCTTCCAGGAGGTTGATGGAGATTATGATTCTGCTTTTTAGACTTTTGCACAAATTCATGTGGAGATCAGCGGCAAACTTTACACACACACACACACACACGGCAGACAGCTGAGACTTATTTAACTCCTGCTGAGTGCTGCCGAGCCGCCACCGCGCTCCAGACGACCCCTTAAGTAAAGTTTCATAAATTGCTCTGACATATTTGTACATTTGCGACTCTGGACTGAGTCAGCGTGGCTGTCAGAGGCGGAGCGGCCCGAGCAGCAGCAGCAGCAGCAGCAGCAGCAGCAGCGAGTGGCGGCGCGGCCTTCCTCTTACTGTGCAGGACAGAGTCGTATTCGTAGGGCTGTGACAGGAAGTGAGGGAGGGTCAGCATCATGGCGCTGATGGACATCAGGATGCCGCCGATCCCAATGACACGAGGACGGTGGACGCGATTCCCAAAGTAGCTGACGAAGACGATCAGCGCGCTGTTACTGACCTGAGGGGGAGACACAGAGGTGTGTGTGAGACAGAGGGTCCAGAGGGAACGTGTTCTCTTCTGGAGGTCACACACTCTTAAATCATGCATTCAGGTGCAGGCGTCACATCTGTCAAAACATTAATGGAGGTAGGCGGGACCCTTTTACTACTACTACTACAGTACTTTTACAATACTGCTGCCTTTTTATGCAGTAAGATGTGATTTTATGGATATGTACATCCTGTTTTCTGCTGCAATCATACGATGACAATAAAGTTGCTCAACTTTTGAAGGTTGGTTTTACTGGTGCCAAACTGGACAAACTGGATCTGAGTCAATCTGAGTGGGCAACCATAGAGTAACCCTCTCACATAAGTATTAGTAACCCTCAACAATAAGGTTGCAACAATATAGAAGCGTTAATGCCGTAATAACGGGCGGAGCAAGACTTTTATACATGGGGGTGGGGGGGGGGGGGGGG
>CAESWR010000153.1:159338-173574 GCA_903171835.1 Mullus surmuletus | reverse complement strand
CCCACCAAGTCTGTCGAGCCTGCCCCGACCTGTTAAGGCCCGAGAACAGTAACGTACTCCCCATTCGGCTTTAACTCAGACGCGGCATTGTAGTGCATCTCTCTTGAGGCTTAGGATGTCTATGCCGCTTTTCTGTGCAATTAGTTGTTCAGAGTGACCGAGAACGAGACAAGACTTAGACCGCAGACACAGATGATCGCAAAACAGCACAGAAAGAGTTTTTCGTTCAATTTTATTTCACTTGGCAGCATCAAATATAACTCAGTTTTTTCTGTTGAAGCAGCGCAATGCAACAAACCAACAAAGGTCTTTTTGTGTATTTTCTATAAAATAAATCTTTGTCTTGCCTTGACAACCCTGAGTCCATGTATCTTGGTGCATAGGCAACTATTTCCACTCATTTCAAGCATTTGAGGCTTTTTTGTTTCTCTACTGAAATCAGATGTGGACTTGTCAGGTAAATGTGGCTTCCAAGTTGACTTAAATCACATGAAGACATTTAATAAGAAGACAGAGGCTGCAACTTGGGGGAAATAAGTGACTAAAACACTGTTAAATGGCTCCATCAAGACTTCTAGCCAGTTAGCTAAGTTAGTTATGCAATGTGTAAGGTGTTATTTTGCTGTGCCATTGCTTCAGTATCTTATTTTTGTCATTAAATGGGTGAATGGGAGGTGATTATTGGAATGAAAACCAACTAAAAACGCCATTGACAGACCCTTCACACAGACGAAAACAACAATACATCTCAATCAATAATCCTCTTCAGAAGGGCAGCTGTACAAATCCTTTATCAAACTGAGTTAATACAGACATTTTAATCTCTGTTGTGTAGCTGATACTTTAAAATGTATTTTAGTGATCTATTCTAGGGGTGTCCGGATACAACTTTTTCACTTACAATACGATAGCAATATTGCAGCCTTGAGTATCGGCCGATACCGATATCGATCCGTTCTGATATCAGCACGAACCATACCTACTTTTATGACATTATATAGTATGGAATATTAGAAAAGGCTTGATCAAATGATATTACTCAAACAGAGAACAATAGTCAGCAACAATGGCTATGAGAAAAACTGACCCATTGATTATTAACCAATGACTTACATACATTTGAACCTTAAAGAGAAGAATATTCTACAATTGAATAAAATTAATTCAAAATACATTAGAAGACCCTGAAAAATAACCTCAATAAATAATAAACAAAAAAATATATTTCTAAAATAGAAAACAACCACTAGTTTAACTTAAACACAAGCAAATTCTACATAGAAGTGCTGGAGCAGAGTCTGGAATGGACTGCTTGTATCGGAGTGCTTATATCAGAGATTTTAGATGCAGGCCGTTATAATCGGATACTCGTTTTTTCCACTGATATCGGACTGATATCCGATATCAATATCGGATCGGGACACCCCTAATCTTTTCTACAGTGATTGTACTTTGATTTGTGCATGAAGATAAAGAATATTTTCCAGGGAGCGATGACCGTAAACCATCCGCCGAGGGTCTTTAATTGGCACTTGCACACATTTCTTTTAAACACACATTTCCCCTCCATTGTTGTATATTCCTCCATGGGTAACTATTACATCACTCACACTCAACCCCAGCGTGGGCAAACCTCCAGGAAACAAAGTAGAGTCTTGTTGAGCGCGATCGCTGCATGGCAGCGCTGAACAGCCTCCAAAAAAGCACCCGGCGTCTTCGGTGGAGAGACAGCCGGAGCCAAGCTGAAGCCCGGGCTCTTGTTTATCTTGACTCGCGGCCAGAGGAGCATTTTTGACACTAATATCCAAGGCTGGCTGCCAACATGTGATATATGTGAGCCCTTTTTGCTATTTTAGGGTTATGGCGCGCTTCACCTGACACTGATCTGATAAGAGAGACGCACAGTCGACCATCCACTTCAATGCCGCTTTTTCCCCCCTCCCGTGCAGACGCACATTCTACAGAAATACGTTACGAGGATGTCAGGCAACACATGAGGACACGGCTGAGGTTAACCTATGCTCCGCTCCGAAGACAAAACAAACACTACATTTTCAAGCTTCATTCAATTAGTCCGAATGGATCCTCAAAATAACCCTTTGTGGTTGTTTGATAACTGAACCGTGTATTATAGTTTTTATCTTAATTGTTTTGGCACAGTTTTTAATTTCACTTTTTTTCGTCTCAACTCTAAGAAATCCATTTCCACTTCACCAAATCTATAGCATGTTTGTAAAAGGTAGTTTTACCCAAAAGCTCTTATCTACATTTTAAAACCTACTTTTTGTGTCCAAAACGAGAAGCTGTTTGTTATCATTTAAGCCAAACACATCAAAATGTTTAGATGTTTATTCATGGTGATGGTCAAACCTGGAAATACATCTCACACAAGTACACACACGAACCAACACACATCTGTGTTTTTTTCTGAATGGACTTTTCAGACCAACAGTGGCATAAGCTACCAAACTTGACTGTGATTGGTTGATCGGGATCAGTCACCTCAGTCTTCTGCCAGTTTAGGAGACATTACAAACACTCAACACAGCACAGATGCGTGTGTACGACAGATTTTGGAAAGTGAATGAATCGTTTTGTCTTTGACGGCTCAAATGATGGAAGAACATTTAGAAGTTTGACAATATCAATGAGGATTTCCTCAACAGTTTTGCTCAATGACTGACCCGCAAGCAAAGTTGCGGAGTTGAGTTGAGCAAGCATGAAATATTATATGTTGGTTTTATATTTTTTCCCACATTAAAAAAAGAAATCCTATCTGATTCACCCTCTTGGGATTGCGAAAGATCTGACGTGAACAAAGTTCACTGTTCAACCGCTGTCGCCCATTGACGTTTCTCTCTTTTATAAGAGTGTTAGAAGTCGTGAATTAGCACTTGAGAACTTCTCGTAAATGCTGGAAGAGTCGCTGCGTTCTCAGACTCGAAGGGAGACTCTGCCAGAACACGAAACAGCCTTTTATTGTGGAACATAATTAAGCAGCAGATACGAGTGCTGACCTCTTAATTATAATAAATCTTCTTTGCACTCTCTCTCCAATTTTCTATAAATAACCCGAGCCAACTCTGATTGTGTTATTTTGTTGGTATGTTATTATCAGCTAAATCATTTTTTATTTTTTGATTGACATCTCCTATTTACATAGTTTAAACTGGCAGGAGCTGCAAACTATTAAACAAAATAAAAACATCGACACCTTGCTGAAAGTCAAGACTGCTCTGCTGGATCGACATTCCTTGCCCTGTCAGATCTCACAAGCTATCTCACACTTAACTCTCACATCCTTCATTAAAAAAAAAAAAGAACCCTGAAAGATTTACTCCAACGGCGCTGTGGGCGCGGAGGAAACCAGGTGACCTTGATTGTGAGTCAGCATGCGGTTTTAGTCGTAATTACAGCTGCTGCATCCATAAAAAAAAAAAACTCTAGCAATCTGTTGCTCAAAAACCACATCTCATATTCACATACACACACACACACAGACGGGGAGGAAAAGGCGAGGGGGAAGACGCGTCAACCGCAACCTGTGACACAACATGTCCTCAGAACGCTGCATTTGTTCCACTTTCTCAAAAAGATTCCTGTATTTCAGTGAGTTATTTGTTACTGGGAAACGCCGAGAACGGGGAGGAGGAGGGGGAGAAAAAAAAAAGCAGGGACATTTACCTTCGTGCAAGACATCTCGCAGCGTGACTCGCTCTCGTGAAATGGCGATGTCCTTCACTTTGGCTTTGGCCTCCATGAGAGTGACGCTCCTCAGGTCGTTCTTCTCGATTCGGAGCGACGGGTAGCCTGTGTGGGTCACAGAGCGCAGGCTCGGATTAAAAGGCCCGTGAGATTGTAACGTGTTTATGCTCATTGACGGCTCCTAAACCACAACTTGGGGAACTTTAGCGTTACGTCAACTATGACAGAACCTCACTCCTCGCCAACACAACGAATTCAAAGAAATGAGGGAATGACAAGAAATAAAGCTTGTGAGACGTGTGGTGCCCTACACGCGTTACATCAGCACTGATGCAAACTCCCGTGTTACGGCACCTCTCCATGTACGCAGCATCGCGGGCTGGCCGGATAACAGCTCTGCATGTGGAGCAACAAACAATAAACACTGGCCCCTTTGTGTCAGCAGGCTCCGTGTGTACCAAGCATGTTGGTGATGGCTGATAAGAACAAATATGTGTGTGTGTGTGTGTGTGTGTGTGTGTAAGGGCTCCGATGCAGTGTAGATAAAGTAGCTGTTTAGAGTGTATTTGCAACACTAATCATCGTCTCAATGAGGTATGTGGGACACTTTGCTAATTCAGAAAAATAAAGCCCAGTCAAAATAAAAACTCTAAAGATGATATCGTCTAAAATATCAACAAGTAAGGAATGAAAATAAAGACGGCACAGCTCTGGTGTTGTAGACCTGTTTGAGCTCTGTGGAAGCTCATAAGCAGTGCAGCACAAAGTAAAACAATGCAAGTAGACACCGCCCTCTAGAGGTCAAAATAAGAACATTTACTTTCATAACAAGGGAGCAATGCAGTATTTGTGGTACAAATAACTTATAGGATAAGACTGTAAATGTACAGGGATTTTTTGTGCATCAGAGCAAGCAACATCCAAGTCTCTTTTCAGCAGGATAGAATCCATGTATCTTACTTGTTTTGATGAAAAAAAGTTGTCAGAAATGACATCTGCATGATGTAAGTTGAAGTATTTATGTTTTTTTGGCAAAGTACTGAGTATTGCATAAATCTAAGCTTTGGGTTATCTGCCTACATTTGCCAGTGGGCCATCACGATAAGAAGTATTCAAAAAGGGTACTGCATCTTTTTTGTCTCTAATTTCCCGTGATGCCACGGGGCTCAAATAAAGTGCATAGTTTAGGGAAAAAAATTCCAATTTGCGTTTTTTTTTATTCTTTTAAGTCATCTATATATTTGTGTGGGAGATTCACCAGTGGGCTGGAATTAAAGTTCAGAATGTTCCTTTAAAAATCAAAACAGATTTTAAAACACTGTGAGCCTAAACTTTGTTTAAGTGTCCTTGGGAGTTTTTGAAAGGTGCTTGCAAATTAAATTCATTATTGTTATTATCATTATTCTTATTATATGCATCAGTGTCAAAAAATCATGTTTACTTTAGGGTGTAGTTTACTTCATGAGGTGATAACCACCAATAAGCCACCAAGACTCTCCTATATCAAAACATAAACTAGGGACTTAAGGGTATTAACATTTTTTATTTATTTTAAATAAAAATTTGACCACCTAGATCGTTTTGGTACATAATATTTTAGGGGTATTTTGGCCCACACACCAAAAATTTGATTATCATTCAAAGTTTTTGAGTTTTCTTTAAAATGGTCTTTTATAGGATAAAACGTTTGGTGTGTACAACTGTGTGGCTCGGGGTTTTGAGCATTGAAACAGGCAGAAGGAAGGGAGACCTTCAAAACAGTCACTTCCAATGATGCAGAACTTAAGCATCACTCTGAGCAGGACGTGTGTAGACAGAAACGAAAACGTTTGAATGAGAGGTGAAAAGTTCAGAAGAGAAACTGTGGACAAAAACGCAGTGAGAAGGTTAATGCTGGTCGTCACGGAGCTGATGAGGAGCCTGTAGTCGTCTCTTAGAGCGTCACTGGAACTTACTTTTGGTTTCATGAGGGGGAGCGCCAGCATTTTGGAAGGAGGAGGCAGCAAGTTGGAGGATGGGTGCAGAACCAGGGTGATTGTCTGATGACCAGAGGAGAAGGGAGGAGGGGGTGCGGGGGCGGGGGGGGGGGGGGTCAAAGAGAGTCAGAAAGAACTGATTTAATGGAGAGCTCACTCAAATTACAACATGACCTGAGTGAATGAATGGATGTCAGACCTTGGTTTGTTTTCAGCTCGTCTAACAATGACAATAATAAAAAAAACATCCATCAAACCAGGCATGCTTGCAAGTTGGGTAAACGCCCATCAGGAGGTGGGTAAAAATGGGTGGATGGTGGAGCAAATAATCACATTCAGCAAAGCGTAAGACACAGGGGGAGGAGGCGGGTGGGTCAAACATGATGCAGAGGGTGAGGTGTAGGCTGTGGCCACAAGAGGGCGAGGACGTATCACACAGACAGCCGGCGCTTCAATGCATTTTATCTTTCACCTCCTTTGGTGTAATCAACACATTCCCAATCAAAAGCTGTTTCCCTTCACACTTCTTCATGGAGGACTCACCCAGAAGTGAACAAGAGCGGGGCGAGCAGACCCCCACCCTGTTTGATACTCTCATAAGTCCAGCAGAGATCGTTTTCTAGGCGGCTCCGGTACAAAAAGCCAACTCGTGACTCCACCTGAGCACCCGATGAGTACATTTACACATGGCCGCACGCCGACAGTGCTGGGTCACAAGGCGAGGAGCCGTAAACATCACTGCCGCGACTGTTCTGCTTTATCCAGGCCTTATGATGCCACTTAAGCTAATTAGGTCATTCACAGTCGATAATGACATTTGGAGAAGAATGCAGCTGGCGGTGTCAGAGGACGAACCGGACCAGTCGGGTCGGTGGGTGACACCCACGCCCGTCCAGACTGGAGAACATGATAGTGTGGCAGAGAAGGTGACCGTTCATCATTTTGTTCTATTAGCAAACATTAACATCAGTGTCTTGGGTTGCAGTACAGAACTTGTTTTGTGGGGGTCAATGACTTTGACCACCAAAATTTAATCTGCTCATTCCCAAGTCCAAGTGGATGCCTGAGCCTGATATAATGCGATTTCCGTCAAGATGTGAACGGCCACAGATGTCCCCTGGAAAAACTGCTGAAACTAAATTGGGAGGTTGGACTTGTGATTATGAGTGTTGTGATAGTGAGACGTGGGTATTCTTACTGGAGACAGGAGCTGCGTTGTTGGGAGTGTCGGCCCGCAGGTACTGGGTCGTCTGGGTGGACGGCTGAGACAGACCTTGAGAGCTTCCACTGTCGCTAACGCTGAAACACACAAAATGGAAGAACAGCGGGGCTGTTAGTCCACTGCTACCGGCTACTCGTGCTTCCATTAGTGGGTCGTTAGAGATGATCTACAACCAGTTCCACTATTAGAACGTCTTGGACCTTACACAGTGATGATACCTTGGTGATAGAACATTGATTGGGAACTCTGCGCTGCTAAGGCTGCAAATGATATAGTTAATAGCCAATTATGGTGCATTCGAGACAACTCAGCACTCAGGTCTGTCTGACCTACTTGAAAAGGTGCATTGGAACGCCATTATAAATCGGAGCTTCAACACAGAACCTACAATGATGATGATGACCTCACATGTCACCATCCCTGCTCTGCCATTAAATCTTCCAGGATTTTTTTCATTCTCAAGCGACTTATTACAATCAAAAAAAGTTTGTCCCGGTCCCTCATGTCCATGTTTATGTCTGGTGTATTTTCAGCTGGGAAACCCAGACCTCCCATTTCTCTTGAACGCAGCATAACAACAAGTGTGGAGTTCAAAGCTGCTTCTTTGTGGGTTTACGGTTTTAACTTTACCAACATTACTTCTCAAGATACCCAATGCCCCTGTACGCTACTGGAATTTGGCACTTTGAGGTCCTATCAGTAAACCTGTGTTACAAAGAACTGAAAATGAACTGAATATTGTTTTAAAAAATGATATTGATTTTGATTATGATTTATTCAAGAATCACCAATTCTGTATTTCAAAAACATTTTTCTATGCAGCTATAATTGTTTTTTTAAGTTTGAAAGCGTGTCTTAATTTTTCAACAGTTCCGTTACACAGTAAAATATGATGAGTAAAATACTTAAAAACATTCACTGGTTTGTGTGGATGAGCCCGTAACAACAACTGGAGGCCACACACCTGTCCTCCATCTCCACTCTCTTCATGCTGTGCAGGTGCAGGATGGCCAGGATGATGGCAACCAGGAAGATGACGATGCAGCAGACGCTCACACTGATATAAAACACCTGAGTGGAGGTGGTGGGAGTGGTGACCCCATCTACTGAGAAAAAAAAAAAGACATGTCCAGGAAACTTAAGAACACAAGGAGCATTTGGTAACCATGGAATCAAAGCACACAAAACACCGTCATCACCGGGCAAATCTTCAGCCAGTGTGGAAGTGGTGCAAAAGAAGGAGGCGGGGCGACGGGATAAAAGACATAAGTGGCGGAGGAGGAGCCTGAGCCCGAGTGCACAGAGGGCTCCACTTAGGCTTAGTGGAGGACTAGAATAGTCCCACGACTGTGTGTCTGAGAGCTTTTTTCATCACCTCTCTAAAAGCCTTGCAGGGCCCCAGGTTCCTCCGGCCTGATCAAGCAGAAGGGAAACAAGCAGCTAATGGTACTTTGTTAGCGGGCAGTGGATTCACAGAAAAAAAGCCTGAATAAATCCAAGTGGAAGAGGACGACCACTCCACGGGGTGGGGGTGGGGTGGGGGTGCGACAGAGTCCGACTTAACAGGAATGAATCTCCCTCTGGGTTCTCAAATCACATTGTATCGGAGCTAACTGGTGAAGGTCACCAAGTGGAGGATTCAAAGACCTTACTTACATTCGGGCTGCGAAAGAGTGTGGTTGTTGAGGGGAATGGGAATCTTGGTGTCAGGGTCTATTCCTGTTCATGGAGGAGGAAAATAAAAGGGAACGTCATTGGTTTTTGCATCAAATCAATGGGAACAAAGAACCACGGAGAAAATCTCAAGTCCAGATCATCTGTAATAATAGTACTTAAAAGATGTATCTCAAAATTGAAAAGAAAATGTGCATATATACATTCCAAGACCTTTGCTAAGTCTATAGACATACACATATACACACACACACACACATACATACATATATATATATATATACAGTATATATATATATATGTATATATATATATTTACACACACATATATATATATATATATATATGCTACATTTTAGAGATATAGTAGGGCTTTAGTAAGTAAGCAAGTAAAACTTTATTCATATAGCACCCTTAGCAGCACAAATGCACACGGTGCTTTGCATTAAAACTGAAAACATACATTAAACATAAAAACATAGGAGTTGCACACAATTACACAGTCATCGTATATGGACATTCTTACTACTGTGCCACCATGGAGTCAAGGTCTTTTAAGGTTGAGGTCCAAAAAAGGTGACGTTAAAAACATTGCATTTCAAAATCTAAATTAACGCTTTGCGGACTGACACGTGTACAGTTGAAGCACCACTCAGGTTTCCCAGAATTTAAGAATGAGATGAGCACCCTCAATATTTGCATCAACGAGACACTTTCAAGGTTCCATACAGCCTCTAATGGGACTGAAACGTCCCCCGAGGTCCAACGGGACTGAGCGGACCTGCAAGGACGACCAGCTTTTGTGTGGATATTTACTTTTGTAGCACATTTTCCTCCTCTTGAAGTTGAGCACTGTGTAGTTGTTGGCGTGAATGGTCAGATTGAGCTGCACGGTCACGATGGCCTCTCCGTCTATCTTGCCCGAACAGAAGAGATCCACTCGGAAAACTGTGATGGGACACACACACATCAATGTAGTTATGAATTGACCTTCTGCACATAGTTAGATCCAATGGCTTTTCAGTGATGGTGTTACCCAATCAATAATACTAGAGTGCCCATTATTGCATCACCACGTTACTGTGAAAGATATTTCAAATGTTCTCTCGTCTCCTCCAGTTGACAATGGAAAAGGTGTGGGCTAACTGGCAATCCAGCGTGTCTACAAACTGGAAGTATGTGATAGTTCTGTGACTGAGTGACATAACAGAGGGCAGATGTCTGACCGGAGGGAACGCGGGGCACCTCCCCCTTGCTGGATATGTTGCTCAGCGGTGGGTTCATGGCGGTGGGGTTCTCCACGTAGAAGCTAAGCCGATAATCGACCTGTTGATAACGAACGGAAAAGCAAAATGAGAAGGGTGAGCACTAGGGTGAGGGATTTGCGTGCGAGTCAGCGGGTCTGGTGCTGGGGCGTACCTTTGTCTTGGAGTGCCAGGTGAAGTGAAGGCTGTTGGTCTCGCTGGGCACAGGTAGCGTGAAGGAAAGCGCATAATGATTCACCACGTCGTCTCGCACGTAGTAGAGCTCGGCGTCGAGGCCTTGGTGAGGACAGAGCACATAAAAAACCCATCAGACAGCAAGGAAATCATCTTATGGAATATTTTGAAAATTCACAGCCCGATGCCTAGAACCTCTCAGATGTCAAGGTCAGACGTTAGACACACAAGTCTTGAAAAAAAAGTAAAATATTCACTCACAACTGCCAGCTTGGATAAGGGGGGTCTACCCCCTCAATAAGAGAGATGGACTAACCACATCTGTTAGTACTTGAGAACTTTTAGTGCCCAAGTGAAAAACTTCAAAACATCCAAGTGAGACAACATCCAAAATATGACCGCAATTTTCAATCCAGGAAACAAAATTGGGGAGGGGAGGGGAGGGGTTAAGAGGAAGAGAGTAGAATGCTTCAGATTTGAAAAATAGAAAAAGCAATCTATCGTCCAGCTTCTGCTGCACCATTCACTCCTCAGTGAACACAGAGCTTGAAAGTTTTAAGTGGAACTTCGTCTCAAAAAGTCACGCATCAAAAAGTCTAATGTGTGGCGGTGAAATCCCCGACCCTGGCCCGGGGCACTGCTTTCAGTCCTTGAAAGCTTGAGTCTGGCAGAGTGGGGTCTGTCTATCACTCTCTGAGTATCTAGTTTAAAGAAAGAGGAAGAATGTGCCCAGCCCCCCCAGCCGCCCTCACCCCCCGGCTGTCACTGAGCTCCAGCTCAGACCTTTCTCACATTGACTCAATTAAAAACATCTCACAGGCATTCGCCAGCTCAGAAACGGAACGGGTGTTATATAAGCCGGCATGTCAACAAACCCAGAGGATATGGTGGGCTTCTCCATTAATTATGATTTTCCCTCAACACATCATGATGATTGAAACAGGTTGAATGGTTAATGAAGGGTCCAGATGAAGGTAACAGTCTGGCAAACAATCAAATAGGACGGAGCACATCACTTGATAGCGACAGTCAACAGCCTAAAATAAAGAATCGTTTGGTCTTCCATCCCGAGGAGTATAATTTGGGGGAGCAGAAGCTGACGTATGTGTTCTAAAGAACTTTCCAGCTCCTGCAGTGGGGAGTGCCGTCTCTGCTGCAGCATTCGTACCAGTAAGACCGATCTCTATCCAAAGTACTCCAACAAGAATAAAGTTGTTTTCCTGACCCAACCAGTATTCAACTTTGAGGAACCATATTCGGTGCTCTGCTTTGCAATCTCTTCTCCCTGTCAGATTTTGTATTGATTACCTAACTATCAGAAAACTCTGAAAAACAAACTCTGTCTAAATAAGCACAATGATAGACAGACACTGTGAGGCTGCTATGGAAGTCCCAGTAAACACCAGTGAAACAATGATCACAATTGGATTTTAAATTGACCTTTGATTGTTTGGATCTAACATGTAAGGTCATTCATCCTATTAGACAAACAAAATTCTGGGACTATTTGCTCATGGATTGTTGAATAAAGGCCAAAAACCTGTTTTGTGAGGTCACACCTACCTGTATCATGACCACCAAAATCCCATTTGTAAACATCTGCACTTTCCATGTAACTTTATTAGGAACGTGCACTAACTGGACATGATACAACTATAAGCGATACATGTCAACAAGTGTGATGTGTACCTCTAGAACTCTAGTTTTTGCCTGGGGCATGGTGCCACAACCTTCCAGTAATAATTGCCTTTCTCCAGCTCAACTCTGTGTGCCCCCTTTGTCTCAACATGTGGTCATACTGCTTTGATACCAATTAAACTACGCAACCAGGCATGGAGGCCCAGAGAGGACCAGTGTGAGCCCAGCCAGCCTTGAGTCTCTCCTACAGCATCTACGCCACCAACCCCGACTGTAACAACATCAAAATAGGAATGCAAGGGGAATGGCTTCGGGAGCTTGACAGCGGACACAGCCTCTTTCTCAGCTGTGAGGACATTGAATAAGTGGTTCCTGAGGTTGAGGAAGCCGATGCCCACTCTTAATCTCAATCTCTGGAATGGCAAGAACAAGATTCCTGTTTGTGTAGTGTTTGGTCACAAGACGTAAAGAGCCTCACTGATACTGACAGACCTCTTAAATGCTAATACCAACTGTTCTGAATTCCAACGTGTAAACATTTTTTATCCGGGATTATTTCCTGCTGAACACTTCCATTTCTCCCTGTTGGTGTCGAGTGAATTACACGCTAAATAATCGGAAAACACTAAATCACTGTAGTAATACCCCTATATAGGCTATGTATTTTTTCAGAGCTGTAGAAGCTGCTTCTCACCTTCCATACACTGACCTGCAGCACAACCCTAAAAAGCTGTCACATTCACAGACAGTCAAACCACAAATTAATTGAAAAATTAGGTCAAATGTATCATCACACAGCGGATGCTTGCTCATCTCCGCTGCTCAGGATATTGTTGCCTTTGTTTTCTTTGGGCAGACCATAATAGTATTTGGTCAGAGGAACCTGTGACTAAAATCTGAAGAGCAGGATATTAAACATAGGGCTGTATATTGTAAGTAGAAATGTTAGTCTTTTCACTGTGTTATTATTAGCATATAAATTAGATGCTGGAACAGAAGATGGAACCGAGCCGTAACCTACAGGATGACAAATATTTGTACCAGTACACAGGGATCGTAAAGGATTGGATGGGTTGGATTTTTCCAAGAGTATATTCCACTGCTAGGATGCCCTATACATATATATATACTGTCACTTATTTACTCCCAATTTCCATAGTGGTCGGGAAGAGATTCCTTCACGACTCAAAAATGGGGAGCAGAAAGTCCCTGTTGTGTGCTCTCACACGCACGCACGCACGCACACACTGGAATGAGTATGAAAGCAGACCCACCAAAATCTAATCATTTATCATCACATAAATAGTGCAAGTGTCAACGTGGCCTGATGCTTCAGCTGCCGAGTTCACTAATAAAGCGAGAAAATCATGTGAGCAGGAAACCTAAGACGCATGCTATACAATTGGAAGAGATTTATTAAGTTCTACACACACATGACCAGTAGAAGTCAGATATCATTGCCAGCCAAGCTCTTCGTACAGCAATGAGCAGCAAGCAACATGACTGCTTCTATGAAGATGTTTTACAGTATCGCCAAGATCTGTTTTTTTTCCCGCCAAAATGTTTTTTTTAAGATTATTTTTTTATTTAAAAAAAACAAACATTCAAACCACTCAAGTTTGAATGGTTAATTTTCTGAAACAATACATCAGTAATAGCTTTGGATTACTAAAATAAAAAAAGAGAAAAATTACACTGATATTTTGATAAATGCTCCTGTGAGCTTTTTTTAAAAGTGTCCCTATCATCTATCTGCTACCTATCTCGTCGAGTGCACACTCGCTATTGGTAAGGTTTCAATATTACATATGTTGAATCAAGCTAAACATTAAGAGAGAAAGAATGTGATTTTAATTGCTTTGTTATTTCCAGGATTATAACCTGACGCCACCGGCATGAATTGTCATAAACTGACATGATATGATCTATTCTAACCTTTCGTCCTACCAAGTCATCAAGTTGCAAGTTGAGATCTTTCAGTAAATTCTACAAAGACAAGTCTACGTGTCCGAGTGATATTCCAAAGTTCCAAGTGAGCTAATCCTTTCGGAGGATGAAGATCCGAACACTCATAAAGAGCGTTTCATTAAGGAAAAAAAATGTAGAACCTTTTTTCATGGGATGCAAAATATGGGCTGCAGGTGTACACTACCGGTTTTGATTCCCCAGCCTCGTCAGAATTTAAAACAGGGACACTCAACACATATTTTAACGGAAACCTGATATAAATGGCAAAAAGTTAAGTATATAACTACAGAAATGCATCTTTTTTTTCCTTTATGATTTATTCTTATGACACATGACAAGTAATTTGCGGAGCTGATAGTGGACCAGACCACATTCATTTCAGAAGCACTTTGAGTTGACTTGCAGTGTTCTCGGCAAAGCTGAGGATCACATTGCAGACTTTGAAAGGGGAGAACAAAAGGTTGCAACGGCCAGGTGGCAGGGTCCAGGTTAGATACAACAAAGACCCTCTTGTGCGTACAGTCGACACTTTACCTCCCAAAGCCTCCATCCCTGAGTGCTCAGGAGATAAACACTGTTGCTCGGAAGATACCAGCCACATTAACCAAAGGGGG
>CAESWR010000153.1:125145-137591 GCA_903171835.1 Mullus surmuletus | reverse complement strand
ACCTATACTACAACAACAGCACCATGCAGTGGACACTAGGGCTGGGTATCTTTAAAAATTACAGATAGCAGTAGCAATACCAGTACCCTTCAAACAATACCGATAGCAATTGAGCACTTCATTCGATACTTTTTGTTACTTCATTCATTGTTAATAATCTGAATAGAAAACTGAACATCAGTTGTGCAAATGTTACCACTCCCCCACGTTCATGTTTTGACACGAATACATTTTGAAAGTGGCTGTGAGTAAAACCATAGACACAGTCTTTTTTTTCTAGATCTGGGTACAAAAACAACAGGTTTAAGGAATAGTTTGACATTCGCAGTTCTGATACTACTTGGTACTGAGTTGTTTTGGCCGATACCTGAAAGGTATGTAGTACCGATACCCGGCCCTGGTGGACACACATGATCCTGCGGGTTTGTAAACAGAAATTCTGGCTTGTCTGAATGGAAAAAAAAAAGGTGCAAATGCTGACCTGAACGTGTAGTCAGTGGCACTGCCGTTGAGCAAGGCAGTCTGAGCCTCGCTGCCGTCGGAGGGAAGGAGAGACACGCGCACTCGGCTGATCGCTGTGTGGCGAGCGGCTTGTACCAGCCAGCGCAGCCACACCTGAGAGGAGGACACGTTCACCACCTGCAGCTGCTCAACCCGCCGGGGTCCTGAGAGTAAACACACGGTCATTTATCCACACACACACACACACACACATAAAAACACCCTTTCCACTGCTTACGGGTGCGTATGAGTGCAGTGGCGGGCCGGCTGATGTCATCGCTGTTGCTGTTGCGTTTGATGGAGAAGGTGGAGATGTTGTACAGCAGGCCGGGCACCAGGCCCCGCATGACGTGGGTGGACTGCTGCCGGTCCAGGAAGTCGATCTTGCGGTTGCTGCGGCCGAGGGGAGCGTAGGTGACGGCAAACCCACTGACCAGGCTGTGGGCCTGCTCGGGTTCGTCCCAGCGCAGCTCCACCTCGTTCTCCTCAACTCGCAGCACGTGGAGGCCGGAGGGAGGCAGCAGGTCTGGGGACGGCGAGCGACCATAGCTCATCAATTAAAATGGAAAAAAATTACCCAGATGTCTTTGCAAATACAGTAGAGGAGGACCAAGAGGCCGGGAGGGCAGGGCGCTGACTGACCCTTCTCACAGTCTTTGCCTGTGTGTCCCGGCCGGCAAACACAGTTGTAGTTGCCTCTCCGGTCGCTCCTGCAGTCACCACGGTTACCACAAGGATGCAGTACACATGGGTCGTCCACTAGAGGGGGACAAAGACAAGCATTTGCTAGAAAACCGTTCACCTCAGTAGTTTGCCACTTTGTTAAAGGTCCCCCCCCCCCATGAAAACACACTCTTGTTTTGTGGACTTCATCTCTTTTTTTAAGTGATCTATTCCTTTAAAGTTGCACAAACTGCCTCAATGCATCAAGAAAACTGACTTGTGAGTGAAAGACACTTACACATCTGGCACTGGTCCCCGAAGAAGCCGTCTTTGCACATACACACATAATTCCGCCTGTAACCCCGACACACACCTCCATTAAGGCAGGGGTTGGAATCGCAGCCGTCCTGCTCTGCACGCACACACACACACACACACACACACAAATGCAGAGTTCAGTTGTCTTTTGCCGTATGAGCCATGATAAATGATGCAACATCTGGAGCGAGCAACCCCCTCCCCATGTACCTATTTCACAGTTCTGTCCTGTGAAGCCCTGCGGACAGCGACACTCGTAGGAGCCAGGCTGGTTCTCACATGTTCCCTCGTTCTTGCAGGGTTCCAACAGGCACTCGTTTATGTCTTTTTTTCGGGGAGGAGGAAGGGGGGTGAAATACAGACACATGTGCGGCATGTGGATTCACTAAAAGCGTACAGGTGCAAGGAATTTCCGCATCTAATCTGGGATGATCAGACACACGGGTACCTGTCTGACAGCGGTTTCCGGTGAAGCCCTCCTCACACTCGCACAGGTAGGACCCCTCCTGGTCGCGGCATGTGCCCCCGTTAAAGCACGGCTGCGACAGGCACTCATCGACCTCTGTGAAACAGCGGAAAAACAAAGGATTCAGCGCAGACGTTGGCTTGTTTATCGCTGCTTGTTTGAGGGGCCGTTAAAAGTGTCCCTGTGGGTGTATGTAACAGACCCTCACAGATGGGGGGCTGGCTCCAGTCTCCCTGGATGCCACAGATGCTCTGAGTGGCTCTGGGCACGGTCACAAAGCCCGGGTGGCACACGTAGACGGCAACGGAGCCCGGCGTCGTGGAGGAGAACTGCACCTCGGCGTGCTTCACTTGCAGAGGCATCCCACAGCCAAGTTCTAAAACACCAATCACATCCAT
The DNA here is from genome assembly GCA_903171835.1 of Mullus surmuletus. Lineage (NCBI taxonomy): Eukaryota > Metazoa > Chordata > Actinopteri > Syngnathiformes > Mullidae > Mullus > Mullus surmuletus. The sequence goes on along the minus strand of CAESWR010000153.1, from coordinate 135,245 downwards.
CAGACTTTATTCAAACAGGATTTTTGACAACACAAAGAGCTTTGCATAGATTCTAATCATCAGAATCACACCTACTCCCAAAACAGGAAACACTATTATGACTTAACAATGAGGAAAGAAGGGAAAAGGGAAAAAAGCACACTAATCCCAAATAAATAAATGAAAATATATTAATAAATAGAATTACCTAAACTGTAAATGCAAAGATAAGCTTAACTAAAAAGAGAAGTACGTTTTGCTGTTAACCCCTGAAGAGTTCCTGAAAAAAAACGTTCTCAATCGGCCCTCAGGATGAAAAACGTCCCCTCCTTAAAAACTGCTGTAAAAATAAGATATTAGAAATTGTTTACACTTTAAATGAGTCGTTCTTTCAATCAGCTTTCAGCTCCTGAAATATAAATATCAAATCTGAATTATTTGGGGGGATTTTAAGTTTGTTTATGTAACTCGACAGTATTTTAATTGAAAAAAATCTAATAATTTCCATAAAATTCAATTCAAGGAGGATTTAATCATTATTATTATTAGAGCCTCAGATGGGTAAAGAATTGGAACATTGAATTTGAGGTATTCTTATTTTTTCTGCAATAACAGATTTTTATAGAAAATTCTCTTATTAGTTCCTAATCAGTTTGAATTTAAGAACGGCCACCAGAATTTCAAATTTTAAAGACAATGAATATCCTTTGAACATGGCTTGAAAGTGGTCTGGATGAAAATCGTCTGTTTCTGCAGTCAAAATGGCTTAAATATAAAAATTGGTCTGGACAAAAAATGTCCCCAGGAACTCTTAAGGGTTAAAAGGCATTTGTGTGCTGCTCTCAGCTCTTCAGGTAAAGTATCCCATAATAGGGGGTTGGGAGGGGGGAACACGCCGACTATGTCAGCGAAGGCCGCATGGTAACAAAAGCTCAGCAAACACCGGAGGGCTTTAAATGTCCGAGGCACATCCAGGATACACTAAAGACAGCCAGAGAGTTTTTCATTCGGGCTAAAATAACCGCCACTGTGCTGGTGAGAGGAAAAGAGTGTGTGCAGACATGAATCATCGGGTCTAATCGGGTCCGACTTTATATAGCCAATTCCCCCTCTACATGTGTAAATGCGGGGGTCCGAGCGCAGCAACACCGCTAAGATTATCCTCAGTCGGGGAGCCGGTGGCAGCTCAGGACTTCCCCCGCCTGCAGCGGTCTACCCATCCGACATCATGAAAGGGGAGGGAAACATGTGACTGTGTGTAGGAGCCAGTTTTAGACATTTCTTTAGTCCGGGAGCGATGAATGAATGACTGCACGTGCCCCCTGCAGGTCAAAGGCCGTTACATACAGGAAGGTGCGCAGGAGGGGATGTGGATGACTGGGAGCATCCAGGTGTGTTTAGAAAGCTGTTTGTGTTCTTTATATATACACCTCTATATACACCAGAGCTGTAATATTTATCCATTAGTAGATAAGCTCATCTTTATTTTTGAAATTTGACTGGAACTTTGTATATATATATATTAGGGGTGTCCCCCTTCAATATTGATATCAGACATTGGTTCAATACAAGCAAAGAAATGAGTATCGGATTATGTCGGCCTGCATCTAAAATCTTCCATACAAGCACTTGGATACAAGCAGTCCATTCCAGACTCCTCTAATATTAAAAGTATTATGTTTTTATTGGATTTATTGAGGTTATATTTTAGGCTCTTCTAATTTTTTTCTTATTTTATTTGATTAAATTGTGGAATATTCTTATGTTTAAAGCTCAAATGTATGTAAGCCATTGGTTTATAATAAATGGGTCAGTTTTTCTCATATCTTCTGTTGCTGACTATTGTTCTCTGTTTGAGTAATATCACTTGATCAATCCTTTTCTAACATTACATATTACAAAATAAGTATTAAAAGTGTGTATGATTCGTGATGTCATCGTATCGGATCGATATCGGTAGCCAATACTCAAGGCTGCAATATCGGTAACGTATCGGAGGTAACAAAAAGTTGTATCGGGACACCCCTTATATATACATTACAATCTATATATATTATATTACATACAGTATATCATTTCAATATATCATAACAACTAAGTTACATTTATCTATCTGTCTATCTAGTCCGTCCGTCCGTCCATCAATCTATTCATTTTATTTTTTTTCATTAAGGGCAACTTGCAAGCATCACAGATTCAGAAGTCAACACCACTGTAACAGAAAAATACAAGAAAGAATCCATTCATTTTGTGCGTGATGATCACTGTGTGTGTGTTACGCAGTTTCCTCACCTGCAGATGTGTGTGTGGCACTAGTGCTGATCTCGCAGTGCCGCCCTCTGAAGGCCTCTGTGCACTCGCATTTATACTTCCCGATGTAGTGAAAGCAGGTCCCTCCGTTCAGGCAGGGGCTGGAGGCGCACGGGTCGGGCTTCCCTGGAAGAGCACAAGAGGATGTTCCTACACGAGCCCGAGGAAAGGCTTGCATTCGCAGGCGTGTGCAGCACTCACCCACTTCACAGTGCTTTCCTGTGAATCTGTATGGACACACACATCTGTAGCTGCCCGCCTCCTCCTTGCAGGAGCCCCCATTGCGGCATGGGGCAGAAGCACACGTATTCAGTCTAACTGGAGAGAGGACGGGGAGAGGGGAATCCTTGTAGTGACTCCCAGTGACTACTCGAGGTTCTTAATCATGCAAAGAGTAAAACAAATCCCAGCTCCTTTACGCTGCTGTTCAAGTCGTAATTCAAGGGAGAAGCTCGTAACTTGAGACATGTATGCAAATGATCGTAAGTGTCTCAGGATTGTCATATTTCAGGCAGCATTACGAGTGATGGCATGTTTCCTGGAGCATTAAAAGCTGCAGTTTGAGTGAAAGTAATAAGCCACAGGTCTGAGGGATGTTTTCATAATGACACTTTATGAGTTCATGTGCAGTTATTCCGTATAAAAGTGAATTATGCTACCTTTCTCGCAGTGCTTCCCCCAGTATCCATACTTGCACTCGCAGGTGTAGCCTCCGTCGCGCTCATAGCAGTAGCCCCCATTCAGACACGGAGAGGAGTCACAGACCGATCGGGGCTGTACTGAAAAACACACACCGAGACTTGACTGTGTTCCATTGCACTGGGAAAACAGTAAAATCCCTCAGTTTCATTCCAACCACATGGGCTCCGTCCAACAACCCCCCCCCCCAACAAAATCAAACACATTATTTGTCATTTCATGATTGGATCACACTCCAAACTTCTCAACAAGCCCCCAGCAACAACATAAATCCTTTTTAAATTTCTCTCCACGTCGTAAACTGCATATGACCGTTCCCTTTTAAATAGAAAGTGACACTTGTCAGGACCCAGCCTGTGTGTTTAAAAATGTGTTTGTTGCTATAGTAACCAGCTCCTGGTGCAATGACACGTTGCTGCAAAGTGCCCCCGTCGTCGGGGTCGCTGCCGCAGGCTCTTACCAATGTCGTAGTAGTCTTTAGGGTCCAGCTCGGTTGCGCCCGTCTGACACGTGCACAGGTAGGCCCCCCCGTACTCCAGGCAGGGGCCCCCGTCAGGACACGGCCTGCTGTTGCTGCATGGCGTCTGGGTTACTTCTGAGAGCAAGGTGACAGACAGGCTTGCTGTGACATCAAACGCTCTCATGGGACAACCGATAGGGCAAAGAGGTTGGGCTGTGTGTGCGTGTCTGCGTGCGTGCATGTAATATCATATGTACCAAACTGGCAGTAGAGTCCCGTGTAGCCTGTGGGGCAGTCGCAGGTCCCGTTGATGTCCACGCAGACACCCCCGTTCTGGCAAAGGCATTCCTCTGCAGACACGTGGAGAGAGTGTGTGTGTGAGTATGAGCGTGTGTGTGTGTGTGTCAGAAGCTGGAAATCATGCTCGAGTCACTTGAAAGCGCTTGAGCGATGTTCAGTTTGCAGCATTGGCCCGAGTGTAAACAAAGGCTGGAGGTATAAATGGTCAACATGTGCGCCATATGCTGAGCGTCTTTCATCTGCTATACTGTAAACTATGTATTGATTCTCTGTCATTCCCTCACACCCCCCGCCCGCCCGCCTCCCAATCTTTTCCAGCAAGAGTTCACAGGACCAGACGATTGCCAGTCAGCGCCAGTCACATCCGCTCCGTACAAATTGTAAGAATGTTTTTATTTTCCTCCTCCTCCCTAATTGCGGCAGCGGATCAAAGGAAGCGGCCATATCACAGCTAAGTGGCTCTGCTTTGAAGTCCCGGGAGCTTGGTGGAGGGTATTATTTTTCTGATGATATGGAGCATATTTTGCGACTCAAACGTATGGCCCCCGAGGGCAATTAATGGATTGTTAATTTGCAAGAGCCACTTTCATTGGCCACCTGTGCGGCGCGGGCCCTTTGATCTGAGAGCCTGATTAGGCACTTCTGAGTCCTGCTCACTTTCTCTTCCTTGGAGGATCGCGCTCTTTTTTTCCACTGTGCCTTCCAAGTGAGCCAGGCAGGAAAGTATTTGGGAGATTTAAGAGAGCCTATATAAGCACTGATAGTTATTTCAGCTCGAGGGTGAGAAGTAGCATGCATTTGCAATAGCTCAAATACTATTAAAGAGATCTTGGTGTCAAAAAAAAAGGAAAGAAGCAGCATCCAGGGGGACACCGACCTTTGGTGGGGTGTCCAATCATTGGGGCTGGGTATCGTTAAAAAAGTTTCTATACCAGTACCATTAAAATGATATCGATACCAATTGAGCATTTCATTTGATACTTTTTGTTACTTCAATATTAATCATGTGAATAGAAAGCAATCTGTTGTGCAAATGTCCACTCCTCCACATTCAAAAGATTTTTACACAAATACATTTTGAAAGTGCTGAAATTACGCTTGTGGTGATTGGCTGCGAGTGAAACCATAGAAACAGTCTTTTCCTCGAGATCTGGGTACAAAAACAACTGATTGCAGGTATCGCTTGACAAGCGCAGTTTGGATACTGCTTGGTACTGGGTTGTTTCAGTCGATACCTGAAAGGTATCGAGTAGTGATACCCAGCCCTACCAATCATAGACGAGAAACCTAACAGAAAATGATTTTAATCGTGAGAGGAATGAGAGGAAAATGTGAAGCTTGAGCCGAGGATCTTTTTTTAAATATCTCGTGTTCAAATTGCCCCACAGTTATGCAAGCAGCAGCTGTAGCGTGGTGCAATGGCGGGCTTCCAGAGAAGCAAGTAGCAGTGTGGAAGCATGCATATTTCAACAGCTCTGTCTGAAGAAATGACCTGAATACCAAAGAGCGGCTTTGACTCATAAAGAGGCCTTTTTATGTCTAGACAAAAGCACTTCCTTTTTGTTGGTAAACTAATAAAACGCGCTGTAAAACAATTATTCACAACATCAAGCGACTGGCGTTCCCCAGGTTTCCCGTAGTAAACTGGGCGAGGCCCGTTGTCAGTTCTGATAATTACAATAATCCATCATCACAGCAGCCTCTTCCAGGGCAGCGGTCCAAATTCCTGTGGGATAGCAGAGCTCCTCTTCACATACCCCGCTCTGCTCCCTACCTGCCCGGCTGCCAGCACCGCCAAATGTCCCAATACCTTCACACTTGTCGCCATAGTATCCTGGAGCGCATGTGCAGCTGTAGTTTCCAGCGCTGGTGTATTCGCAAATCTGGTGCGACTTGCAGTCCTCGTCTTCACACGGGGCTGTGGGAAAAGAAATATAAAAAAATAAAAGAAGCATGACAGGCTGCACTGTAAGAACCAAATTGGATGTGAAAATGTTTTTGGCAGCACTTTTCGTTGTGCTTGCTTTTACCTGTTTGGTTTTCTGCCTCAGTTGAATTGACCTGAAGCACTGCCAGCTCTGGGTGAGGGAGATAAGGAAGTGCTTATAAGGGTCAGCTCACACAAATTACCACATTTGTTGACTTAACGCGGGTGCTATCGGGATGATGTGAGCGGATCTCTGCATTTGTAACTTGATAATAATAAAACAAACTGTCAATTGTTTTTTAATCAAACATTTTAGAGAAATTAGATACTGAATGCATAGAAGTAAAGACAAATCACAGAGAAGTACTTGTATGACAAGATACCATTAACTAGAGGAGGCAAACTGTAGCTGTAAAATCAAAGAATTTGCAGAATTTGCAGTTCAAAAGTCACTTTTGAGCTGCTAATTCTTTTATTTTGGACCCACAGTGCACCAGAGAGCAACTGCAACTCTGACTGTCACTTGTGTATTTGCTCATATTTGCTCTCAATATTGAGCTCAAATCTGATAAATATGGATAAAAAGGAATGCCAGAACTGGAGCATTTGAGCTCACCGGTCTCACAGAGTTCTCCAATGAAGGCATCAGGACAAATGCAGGTGAAGTTGGTCCCGTGATCGACACACTCTCCACCATTCATGCAGGGCTGAGACCTGCATTTGTTAATGTCTGATGGGTAAAAACAAAAAACTGACTCAATCAGAGAGGAAACCTGCTTCTGGTTCAGCGTCGCATCACCTTTTTTTTTTACTCAAAAAAACAAATCAAATTCACGAGACTAGGGGTATTGGCCGATACTGATATTGATCAGATGTGATATCAGCACAAATCACAATAGTCAGCAACAGTAGCTATGAGAAAAACTGACCCATTTATTATGAACCAATGGCTTACATACATTTGAACCTTAAACATAAGTAGGAGTGTAGGAGCAGAGTCTGGGATGGACTGCTTGTATCGGAGTGCTTATATCAGAGATTTTAGATGCAGGCCAATATAATGCAATGCTCATTGGTTTTTTGCTGATATCGAACCGATATCCGATATCAATATTGGATCGGGACACCCCTAACGGAGACGCTGAGCTGGAATTAAAATCATGTCAGTCCTCTGTGGAAAGCGTTGAGTTTCAACAAGCAGGTGTCAAGATTATTCAGAGCTATTAAGAGTAATCTGCTCACATGTCGGAAGGAGAATTCGTGAACTTTGCTTGGCCTGATCGTCTAACTTCCCATTGGGTTCGGGTTTCTCCAATAATCACCAACAACAAAGAGTTAGTTAGTAAGAAGTAAATCTTTTCGGAAGGCCATCTCAACCTCGGTGAACTCTCCCTCTCTCTCGATGCAGTTCAAAACATTCAAAGAGTGGCAGCGTCACCTCGGCTCTGACCCACATATCTACAGCCGACTGGCAGGACAAAAATGCGGACGGAACATCGGCCAAAAAACACTCGAAAATATTTCCTCACCTGTCTCACACAGCACACCAGTGTAGCCCGGCTCGCACACGCAGGTGAAAGCGCCAGCGCCTTGTACACACAGCGCGTTGTTGAGGCACGGCCCGTCTTTGCACTCGTCAATGTCTACGACCCACAAACACACACACACCCACACACACGCACGGGAGGAAACGCACAAGGGATATTTACTCAGCTGATTAATATATCCGCCACAGTGCTCCCCTCACTCTGCAAGTATGTGCTGCTGGCTGTGAAAGGTATTAGAAGAGGTTTGATACATCTCCACAGGCCCGACTGTGGGAATAGCCACAGAAGCTGCGGATAGGATGGGACCCAGATCGCACTAAAAAATTGTGGAAACTGCTTAATGGGGCAAAAAAAAGCGCAGATTTTTAACCTACAGAGTGCACACAGAGGACAGCGCAGAATTCGTAATGGAACAGTGACGGCCAAAGGTGCAAACTCGGCAGACTTGAGTCATGAATTTGATGACTTTAGACTCGACAAAAAGGAAAAAGACTCGACTTTAACATCAATATCGCGTGACTTCACTTGGACTTGAGCCTTTTGACGTGAAAAGATCTGCCACTCTCCCCAAAACTGCTTGCTCAACGTCTCTCCACGCTATATTTGCATCTTTCTGTGTCTGCGCTGTCCGCACAACATCAACATCCAATTAGATCTATGTTGTTTTGAGCCAACAACATGAATCCAATCCTTTCGTTTTAATTACAGTTTTTTTTTCAAATGTGTTTGAAGAATGTTCTTGCAACATATATATTGCGAAAAATACAGATTTCTAAAAGCCTGCATGATCTGTGTTAAATGTTTCTACTCTGTTGTTAAAATGACTCAAAAGGACTCAAAACTCCAGCTGTAGGACTCAGGACAGATCTACTCTACCTGTTTCACACTGAGCCCCCGTGTACCCGGGAGGACAGCGGCAAGTGAAACTGTTAATCCGGTCCTCGCATGTGCCTCCATTCTGGCAAGGATGTGAAGAGCACTCGTCCACGTCTACGAAAAGAAAGGGATAAACACACAAAGAGGGCAGTATGACTTTCTTAATTAGAGAGAAAACATCTGGCCGGATGGGAAAGAGGCCACAGATGGCGAGAAGCTGATACAGGTATTAAGGAAATATCCAGGTATCCCTTTGGTAAGCCTTTTTTTTTCGTCAATGTATTCTTTTTACAAGCTGATTATTTTCTCTGGCAGCTCCGGCAGACAGGTACTTCATTCAGGGTGCAGCGGGTGCAAAGCAAAACAGAGCAGGAAGCATCGGCGGCGGCCGTAACTCACCGATCTGGCACCGCCGCCCGGTGAAGCCGGCCAAGCAGGAGCAGGTGAAGGAAGGGTTTCCTGTGATGCAGTCGTCGATGCACTTGCCGCCATTCAGACACGGACGCAGGTGAGGGCACACGGACGCTGCAGAGACAGTGACACCACCTCTGTCATTCATGGGATGCTACCTGGGATATGTCTGTCTGTTATTAGTATTATCTAAAAAAACAATCTATTAATGCCATTAGTTGATCATGATTTCTTAAGTACAATCATTATTCATTGTGGTTACGTTGTTGGGTTACTGTAAAAATAACATATATTTATGTTTTCTACTTACATAAGTCATTCTTTTTAATCAACTTTAGCCTGAAATATATCAGATACTTATTATGTTGGGGGATTTTAACCCTCTAAATGTTTGTTTAAGTAACTCCACAGTATTTTAATTGAAAAAAATACAAAAACTCAAACAATTTCCATAAAATGAAATTCAAGGAAGATTTAATGATTAACATTAGAGCCTCAGATGGGTCAATGATTAGCAGCAACATTGAATTTGAGGCATTCTTATTTCTTCTGCAGCCAAAATAGCATCAAAATAAAAAGTGATCTGGACATAATGGCATGCGGTGTTTCGGGCCTGCAAATCAACAGCAAAGATGCCAACTGTGTTTCCCATGTTCGGGATCAAATAATCAAATAACTTCTACTTTTATTTAACAAATATCTGATCTCACCTATACTAAGCTTAGCAGTTTCAAAAAACAAAAACTGCATATTGGATACTTTTACATGCAGTCAAATAAGCCTTTTTCTAAGCAGAATATTAGCAACAACCTGATTGTATGCGACCATGTAAACACCCGTTTGAGTAACCAGAATATGCTCAGATTCCGTTTTTTAATCACTAGAATATTACTCCTAGGATATATCACAATTGATTACAATCACCATGTATACAGGAATAACCCTGTTTGCTCACGCTTGTAAACAGGTTATTCCCAGTGTTTCAGTGACCGCAATATGTACCTTAACCCCAATATTGACTGCATGAACACGGATTATTCCCAGTGTTTCAGTAACTGGAATATGTACCTTAACCCCAATATTGACTTCATGAAACCGATTATTCCCAATGTTTCAGTAACTGGAATATGTACCTTAACCCCAGGACTGACTGCATGTAAACATAGCCAATGACCCATAGGCTAATAATAGAACTACTCATGAGTGTTCAGAGGGCAAACTGAGGCGGATCCCTCACCAGAGTCATTGCAGCCGCCCACTTCCACGTTGGCGTTGTCGATGCGGAACACCCATTTGCCCGGGTAGCCCACGTTGGTGGTTCCCTCAACCTCAGCCACATCGGCTGTGCGAGAGCCGGGGATGTTGAAATAGCGCTTGCCGTCGCCGGCGTTGAAACCTGCCTGGGGAGGAGAGTGAGAGGGGGACGGACTTTGTGTAAGGTGGCTGAACCACAGGCCCTCACACACACCCTGGGGAAAATGAAGCTCCTACCTCAAGGCGGTGCAAATCATACTGTACATACGATGTTGACGATCTTACCTGCGCTGCGATGCCTCCCAGCCCGGCCAGGTTTCCCCCGCTGCTGGCGTGC
>CAESWR010000153.1:84928-103718 GCA_903171835.1 Mullus surmuletus | reverse complement strand
TTTTCTTTTCTGGGGGAAGGGGGGGTGGTGGGCAGAGGAGAGGGGCCACAGTATGAGGGCAGCAGTGTTGTGTTATGTGGATGAGACAGGGGGACCCGGGGTCCCAGCGGAGCCAGCCTCTCGCTGCTGCAAGGGAGAAAATAAACACTCCCCCCGCTGGCTTATTTACACAAGGGGTTAACTCAAACTTTGATTTCATATTACGGTACCAGGGAGCGTATCCTTCCCCCGCTCAATCTCCCTCTCTCCCCTCGGCTTTCTTCTCCGTCCATATTCTCCAACTCTCTGTCGCAAATTCTTACTCCTGCTTTGTCACCGGCTGACATGAGAATCCCGAAATGGGATTAGAGAAAATAATCAAACAAGGAAACGAGCAGGGGAGGCGGCCAAATATGACAGCGTCGCTGAAGCCTGACTTGATGTAGTGCAGGGAGGGCCATCCAAACCTCAGAAGTCCTCTGCTCTGGCTCCACACAACCTCATTCGCCATACTTTGACAAGACTAAGGAGACAGAGCGAAGACAGGATGATCCCTGCTTTGGCTTTTTTTTTTATTATTGAAAGCAAAAAGTCCCGTATAGGTAAACATTCTGCTTTTCCAGGGAAACCAGGGATTTAAATCAAGGCATGGTGAGGCCCTTACAGCTTTGCAGTTACATCTTAATGAGGTGACTGTGAGCTGAAACGCCCAGCGACCCCGCGCCTGGAATCCTGACCTCAAGCAACCCCGAGAGTCCAGATTTACAGCTCTCATTTGGTTTGGAGCGGCATGTCACCAAGCCAAAATTATAGTCCCTAATTGCAGTTTTATGTTTATATTAAAGTCAATGGAATTAACTTTTCCTCCTGTGGGTCTGACAGGAAAAAAGACCGGAGACTTCGGAGTGGACACCACCTTTCATGGCAGGATTTGGCCTTCTGAGCTCGATACCTGATGGTGCACCGACGCTAGTAAAGCTGTGTGAGATGTGCCAATGTCAACAGAGGCCCATGGTAAATGGGTCTCCCTCACACTGGTGCTAATTACTGCAAACTCTCCCCTCCCAGTGGAAGCAGATCCCTGGCCTCCAATCCTATGCCAAGCAAAATAAGCCAATATATTTCCTATTCATTTCTGCGATGCTACAGTGATCCTCTGCCACGCAACTGGCAACAAGCAACCAGCAACCAGCAACCAGCAACCTATACATTCTTTCATCATCTGACAATCAGTTTTGTGTTGACAATATTTGCAAAATCCATTGTTATGCATGTGTGAAAGGGCCACTTAACATGTGAGTCCCATGTCTCATCAAACCTTAGAGTTGGGGTCTTATGATTTTTAACATGAATCATAATAGTTGTGTTCATTTTGAATTATGTTCATGTCTCAAAAGAATCACATATCTGATTACAAAGGCAAGAAAACCCAAAAATATTTACATTTTAGCGGCTGCAGACAGACAAAGAATGCAACCAATGACAGCAGTGTGCTACTTCTCTTAACATTGCTGCATCACATAAAATACGGAAGACCGCAAACCAGATGCCATTTTAGTGAAAGAGAGGAGAGAAAAGTTAGGCAAGGCTGGCAGAGAATACCATTGACAGCGGATGTGTAATTTTTGCGTTGGATCGATTGTTTGTTTTTCCCCTATATCTGGCAGCTACCTGCTATCTGCCAGATTCCATGTGAATGCAGCACTGACGCACATCCTTTTATAACCTTGTAGACATAGTGGAGAAGGGAGATCGGAAGAGAGAGAACAACTCGATTGGTTGCAGTCTTTGCCTGCTTGCAGCCACTAGTCGATTTTGTCCTCCAATGTTGAATTTTGAGGAAGGAAGGGACCGTAAAAGTGAGGGGAATTTCTCACCTCTTGTTGTGCATGTTCACTCTGCTGGTTCAACTCCCTGACCTGCTCAGAAAGACTCCTCTCTGCACTCTCACGAGCGTTCAAAGACTCTTCAAACTGGATTCGCAAGTTTCGCATCTCGGACTGGAGAGCAGACTTCTCATTCTGGAAAACAAGAGCTGCATCATTTAACCCACTGAGCAATGGAGCGAGGAGCTGGAGTGAGGTCTAACTTTTACCTTGTCCTGCTCTTGTTTGCTGAGCGCCTCCCTCCGTGCCGCCTCGAGTTCTTCACCTGCTGCAGCCAGGTCCTGCTGCAGGCCTGCTAGCTTCTCTGCGAGGGCAACTTTCTCCGCTTCCTTCTGGGACAAAGCCTGATGGGAGCAGACGCAGAGGTCAGGCTTATTCATAAACACTCAAATATAAACTTCCACTTGGTGAAGAGCGTCTAATTCCACGCACGAGGCGATTGCAACGGCAGAACTCGGGATGTTGTGGTTATGAGATAGTGATATAGCCCTCGGGATGCCCTTAAAGTACTCCCACATCTCACGTCTTAAAAACCAGAGCAAACCTATGCACACCAACACACACACCTGCTGCTTCTCCGTCTCCGCCTGCAGGAGCCTTTGGTTGCAGTCCTGCTGCAGGCTGAGCAGCTCCGTCTGCACCTGCTGCAGCTCCTTCTGGCTGTGCACACGCAGCTCCTCGCACTGTTGATGCAGCTGCTGTTCGGCCTGCTCCCACTGAACTGTCAGCTCCGCGCGCTGCTGCTCCTGTTAATCACCCAAAAGTTAGCTGCAGCATCCGACTCATACGGTCGGAGCCAAACCTGGCCATGGACGTCACATCGCACCTTTTGCTCGCGTTCAGCCTCGAGCTGTTCTCTGTGAAGCTGCTCTCTGTTTTTCAGGGTCAGAAGGGCATCCCTCTCCACCTGGGCCAGCTTCTCCTTGAAGTCGCTCTGCTCTTGCGTCGCTTGTGCAAACTGACGCTCAGCATCCACCCGCATCCGAGCAGCATCACCTGAACAGTCGACAACACAACCATCAGAACTGCTCGGTGCAGGGAGACACTCATCACACAAAGGGCATGACCCAAAATCTGCAGGATTGTTTTGGGACTTTTATTTATAGGGAACAGTCATCCGCGTCTTTATGTGCTACATGCTAGCTTAACACCACTTAGCTGATTCATGTGTGCGAGTGCGTAGTGGTGGGACCCTTGTCAGCTGAGAAAGCAGCTCCAGTGATCCCGCAGCCCAGCTGTTGCAGAGCTCACAGCTGAAATATGGATCTCTAGTGGGCTGTTGGAAAGGCTTCACGGCCAGGGGGCTTGGCACAGAAGACAACGGGGTCTCTGAGGGAGGGAGCTACTCACGCGTCAAGGCCTCTTTAGCCAAGTGCAAGCTGCGCCTCTCGCCCTCGATCCGGCTGCACTCAGCCTCCAGAGACGAGCAAAGCTCCTGGCTCTCGAACAGAGCTGCCTCCAGGGACTGCTTCTCAGCTCTGGAACACAGAGGTAATGTGGTTTGAGCTCTGAAAAAAAGACCTTTGAACCGCTAGGTGTAGAAGGTCATAAAATCCAATGATCCATCGAGAGTGTAGTTTCCAAATAAAATCGTGTTACTTAAAGAGTACTGTTACAACAGACTGCCTCAGCTCAGTAAAACATTTTCTTAAAAATCAAAACAACTTTAAATACCTGTTGGCAGTTGGCCCGACTTATGCAAACACACACTCACAGACATATAGTTGTTTATGATGCTTTTGAGGACACACCACGAGCTAACATTCATTCCCAAGAGTCCTTTCCTTCCCTCAACCAGGACCAATACATGCCGAACCTCAACCCTGACCCCTCACCAATGGCGACAGGAACCATTTGACTGTAGCCACTGCCACAAACCGGGGACCATCTGAAATTGGTCTCAAACATTTCAGAGGCCAGGCCGCATAAATGTACACGCGCACATACACAATCACACTCAGACCTAAGTGCAACCAGCTCCTGCGTGAGACCACAAGCCTTTCGCTCGGCAGAGCTGAGCTTGACATCCAGAGCCGCCTTGTCCTTGGCCAGCTCCTCCCTGTCATGGGTAGCTCTCTTTAGGGCTGTGGTCTGTGTCTCAAGCTCCTTCCTGCACGCACATAGATCCTCTGACACACTCTGCATCTGCCTGTTGACCTGGAGACCGACACACACAAATACAAAATGCTGTCAAGCAGTTCATTCAGATTTTCTTTTGTGCTTCGAGAAGACATAATAAACACAAGAACACAGCATATCATTGAATGTATTCAAGCTATGACGTGCACACTCTATGGCTATATGGCATATACGCAGTATGGGAGGAAATTCTTCATGGGCAGGTACGAGAACGGCAGAAGGAACTGCCACATTTAAAGGCAACAGTGTGTTTAGATATTAGATATAGACAGACGGACAGATACTTAACCCATCCTTTCAGGGAAACAGCATGTGAATAAAGTAAGAGTGTGATGTTTCTACACATATTCTTTTACTCCATGAACTTCTTGACAGCATACAAGAACTGTAGGGCCACAACAAATGCACTGCCACAGGCAAAACGAAAAACCTCTGAAACGATTAGTGGGGTTTAGATTTTTTCTCCAGTTACCACTTAAATCACGATGACACAACGCAACAAATATACTGCAAATAAGGAAATGGGCAAATGTGCAGCTCGCGCCGGAGAAATATGGCTGTTCAGTGTTTGATATCATTCAAATCTGTGTGTGAATACGGAGTAACAACCAGCAGAGGATAAAGGTCTGCATGTTCATTGCTTCTAAGAGTTGTGGTATAGACTTCATCATCAACTTAAATTAGAACACCATAGTCACCAAATACATGATTATGGTGGATTTACGGTGGATATGGTGGCGATAAACTGTAGCTTTAAGGTCATGCACTGATACACCATTGGTTTATAGTTTACAATAGGGCCCTGCAACCTCTAATATTTCACAAAAACAGATTGTTTGAAAGGCAACAATCACTGTAATTTGGTTTTCAACCAAACTAAATTGAACTCACACTAACAAAATATTAGCACATGATGTCTTTCAGCCTCTCCTTAGGTAAATATTAAACTGGATGAATTACACCAATGTTATGGATGTGAGTAGCGCCCAATGAGGGCATGAAACGTGAGCTCAGTGCAATGGAGCCCACTCCAGGGCTTGTTTTATACACAGCTCATTTATTTTTACAGATATGTTATCTAAGACTGTTTGGATGGAATTTGTCAATTTGTTTAGTTTTGTAAAATCCTAACTGAGATCAACACGGATATTCCAGTTTCACCTTCAGAACAGATAATAAAGCAACGCGGGATTCTTTTCATTCTTCACGAGACGAAACAGTGAGGTCTGGATTTGTTCAAGGGAAAATGGGAATTCTTAAGGTGTTAATTCATTGGGCCTTCCACCAAACGCCCCTCTAGATATGGTGTCTGTCCATTTTTCTTTTCCAGTTCACTTTTGTTTGGGAAGAATAGTTGCTTTTCACGTCCCAAGTCACTCATAAAGCAGAGTGAGGTGAACTCGCTCCCTGTAGAATGTTGAATGAAAAGAGCGTGGCAGATGTGTTCAGTATTACCAATACATTTTAATGTGACAAGGAGCTCCGTGAACCTGTGGACTGCTATTAATAACTTCAGCATCGTCGTCCCAGGTGGTGGTGGGAGCTGTAGGGATGGAAGCTGCAGTGTGTGAAGTGAGTGTCCGGGGGTCCCTGACCTGGGAATGCTGCTCCAGGGACCGAGCGCTCTCCCTCTGCAGAAGGCTGAGCTCTGCTTCCAGCTTCTGGCACACATCCTGCAAGTGGCTGAGGGAGCTCTCCAGGCCTTGTTTCTCACTGAGTAGATCCATCATCTCCCGCTGCAGCCGTGCCGTCCCCTCCCTGGCCGCCGCCCGCTCTGCTTCGGCCTCCCGCCTGCGATCGCCGAGTTCTGCCTTTTCACCTTCTGCCTGTAACGAGACACCAACTTTTTCTGACTTCAGGTCCGTTGCGCTCCGTCTTCCAACGGCTTTTGTGAACGCAGATACAGACCTGAAGGAGGACACGATTGAGTTCGACCTTGTCTTTGGCCAAGCCTTTGCTCAGGGCCGCCATTTTGGCCAAAGAATCCTCGAGAGAGGCCTCTTGATTTTGCAGTTTGGTGAGGAGGAGCTCTTGTGCCGCATTCTGGGATTTCATCTGTGGTAAACGTCATAAATATTGCAAATGTGAACTCAGACCCTTTCCACTACTTGCATTCTTGCACTACTTCCATCATGAATGCTTACCTTGTAATCACTGCTGCTTATCTTAGTTGGCCCCCCATGCTTTCATTTACATTTTTTCTTTTTTATTATTTCCCACTTTTATACTATTAAATGATTTATGAATAGACATACTGTATGTAAATGTATGTATGCATGTCTGTTTTACTATTACTAGTATTATCACTGCTAGAGCTATCATAAAGGGATATATCGATACACAGCACACACACAGAGAATACACTCACAGAAGTCGCACTCGCAAAAATAAAATGTTGAACATAAACATAGAGTTGATTACTAGCATTATCTATTTATATATTTATTGATTGTGTGTCTTTTTATTGTTTTGTTTTTGTCTTGCCCTGTATTTTGTCCCTTTTTGTCTTCCTTATTTCCTTTTTCTCTTCACATGTGTAACGTCTTTATCCACACACTTGGTGTTAAATAAACTAAAATAAAATGAAATAAACATTAGCATTTAGACAGTAAGGAATCGAGCCTCGGAACACGTGCTACCTTGCTGAGAGTCTGAGTGAGGCTGGCCTTGTCATCTTCCAGCACCTCCTTTTGCAGGGTGGCTCGACTCAGCGCCTCCTTCACCGTCACCAGCTCCCTGCGCAGATCCGAGTGCTTCTTCTCCAACTCCTCCAGAGCCCTCCCGCTGCAACACAAATATAACGCACCCATGACTCACAGCATGCTCATATTATTAATAAAAACAGAACCCATTATCAGCAGTCCATCTCTCCGGGGAAAGATGTAAAAAAAAAAAAGAAAAGTTGTTGCCAAAGAGAGAGGGAGCTTTTTACTGGATTGCATGTCCTCCTCCAATTTTTTAGCTAATCAAATTATTTTTAGCCAAAGAACCTTTAAATAGTATCCCTCTTGCATGAGTTTAGTAATGCAATGTAAATCATTTATGTGTTCTTTCAAATGTCATCTGGGTGTGGAGAATGACATGTGTTACTGATCTAGATTCTAAACAAACCGAGCTTGAAAACAATTACGGGTGACAGGATGTGCGTTGTGTAACGGTCATTCTCTGTGCTCGCGTACCCTCGCTGGGCCTCCGTGCGCTGGCGTGCCAGTTGCGTCTCCAGATCCTCCCTCTGC
The DNA here is from genome assembly GCA_903171835.1 of Mullus surmuletus. Taxonomy (NCBI): domain Eukaryota; kingdom Metazoa; phylum Chordata; class Actinopteri; order Syngnathiformes; family Mullidae; genus Mullus; species Mullus surmuletus. Next base: position 96,478 of record CAESWR010000153.1, on the reverse strand, counting down.
TGCCTCAGGAGGTCCCGCTGTCTTTGGAGCTCCAGCGAGGAGCCCCGCAGTACCTCCAGCTCGGCATGCTGGGAGTCCACCTCCTGCTGCATCCCTGACAGCAGTTTCTCCATGCTGCCTTTCTCACTGTGACACGCCACGAAGAGGCACACAGAAGGACGGGACCTTAGACAAGTATGTAGGTCGTTCACAAGAATACAAACACATCACGAAAGATAAAAAGGATAAAATCAAGGCGTGATTTATCTTTGAATCCAGGAGAACAACGTGAAAAAGTACTTGGAGATGAGGTCCAGTGAGCTGCGACATCTGCTGCTATCTCTCAGGCTTTCCTCCAGAGTCTTCTTGGCCTCCTGAGTTTCCCTCCTCGATTCCTGGACCCTGTGCTCCAGCTCTCTCCTCTCAGCGTCCCTTTCCTGCAGGTGCTTACGCAGCGTCTCCACCTGCTCCAGCGCGCCATCCAGACGCACCTGCAGGTCCTGTGGTTTATGCAATGTTTGTAGATGTGAACATTTCAAACTCCAGTGAAGAGCTGACAGTGGAATGGTAACCCTGTTTCATCCTATTCCTGAGTTACGATGTTGGATTTGGCCAGAAGGGTTTTTGAACTGCATTACAATCTACCAATGAGGTTGACCTATGACCTTTCACAGGAAAATATCACTTTATTACATGGCTGCGGTATACAAAACTAGATAGTTCAAACTTGTCGATATTTGATCTCTCAAAATTCCACAGATTTTAGACACCTGATGAGCTCGAGGAACAGGTTATTCCACAAGAAAAAAGCAACACGGGAAAAAGTCCCAAACATGGAGGACGACAGCAGACACTATAGTTGAACCTGTGTTTGTTTCTGGTGCTTGGAGATAGCGCTCTCCACGGACGTCAGGGTCGTGTTTCTCAGAGGAAACCATCCACGGAGAGCTGAGGGGGAGGAGGACATACTCTCAGGGCCATCACCTTCGCCGCCAACCAGCTAGACATCAGTTTTGGACAGGGGAAGAAGGTTTATTGGGACGTTAGCAGTTGAAGACAAACTGAAGTTTGTTGCGGTTGCTTTGTTGTGACCTGGTGAATATGGCCCAACACTTTGTGGAGGCCTTGGTTCTCCGTGAGGAGCGCCTCCATCTCTGCTTTATCCTCGGTTCTCTGCGTCTCCTAAGCAGGAAACAATTAAGGTCAGATAAGCAGCACACATAGAGCCAGCCTGACATTCCCCAGACTGCAGCTACTCGAGACAAGGAAGTTGTGGAGTTCATCAAGCCTGAGGTCCAGACAGCAGCCAATTTAACCCCCTGTCTATCTGCCACCTCCCACCCCTGACTCCCTGCGGCCCACCATCCTGTCCAGACTGATCTGCATGGTGTCGAGGCCGGCGTCCTTCTCGCTGCTCTGGCTCCGGAGGTGCTTCACCGTGTCGGTCAGCTCCAAGATTCTAGACACACCGACGGGTACATGAGTGGACAAAAGAGGACAATCAGGAACACACAGGACACGCAGAAGTCCCAGAGACATTGGCGACGTCACATGCTCCTGACCTTCAACACTATCATATTCCACGCACACAATCCTCAGGATTAACAAAAGCTTTTTTCGTAACGTCAAAACACAGCTAAGATCCCGAACACAAAAAGGCACTGACATTCCTGCTGTCTCCCAGCTGAGGTACATGAGATGATACAAAAGACGTGATTATTCTATATCATTGCGAGAGCCCGATTTGATTTCATGTTTAATGATCAAAGTGAATGTGAGGCTCTAAGGTTACATTCCGTGGATTCACTTTGGCAATCTTCCAAATCACAGGAGGAATGTACATGTTGCAACTGCATGCACAATTATACGTGACTTTAGGCCAAGAATTCCTATTTTGTTTATTAGTTTAGCAGCAAGCACATGTACATTGAATCTAATACAATGTATTTTGAAACATCCTGTGAGTGGACTTTCACACCATTTTTCCCCACAGATTTTCTGACAACATGAACCCTTTTTTTCTGCAAACATTACATTTAGAAGCCTCTGGGGATGAAAGGGAACTGATGTCTTTTAATATGTTTGTTTTTTCAATCTATGTCTGTTGCTTATTCAGAAATGTGTTGACCTTTTGACCTCTTCAGAGAGAGAGCTAAAACATGCTGAATTTTATTACACAGGAGAGATTCTGAGGTCCCACCGTGTTATATGTGCAAACTTCCACATCCATGCCTATGTTCAGAGTTAGGGCCAATTTTATTCATGATCTACCATTTCCAGAGCCTCTGAAGAACAAGGATAAATCAACATAACTGCAAATAGAACGGTTATCTTTAATAGTTGAATGAAAATCCTTGGCAGTCAGTGCGCGACTGTGACCTAGAAGGCCTCTTTAGGTTTGCGTCTCCTCAGGTGCTCTGCTCCTCACAGCCTAAAGCTTGCTCCACCACATTCCCTTTCTCTTCCAGCTTGTCTTCTCCCTGATCGTCTCCAGAGCTGCTACGGTTGGTTCTGGTGAGATGTCACGCTCCAGTTGCTCTGGCTGCCCCAGAGAGAAATTGTTGTTTAAAATCACCTGCCTCGCCAGCGCTAACCGCAACTTAACAACCTTGCTTAAGGTTGTGGAGTTTCTTATTGTGTGCTTTTAACATCAGTGGAGTTCGCCTCACCTGCCCTCAACACAGCTGAACGTCATTGGTAAGGTGTCCATGGAGGTCATGGAGGTCCCCAACTGACAGTGTACCTGCTGGCTGGAATGTGCTGTTTTGGAGCCCTGGTTCCAACTTTCGAACATAAAGTATCAGGGTCATCAGGACTGCTCTGACACTCCACTGACTTTATGCACTGCGAATCTTTAGTGGCCTTGAGTTGGATCACAGGCTTTAGTTTCTAATGGCCTGTTGTGAATAAAACACTGCTAACGAAGCGACTGAATGTCACCAAAGACATTTTAGGGCGAAAAAAGGGTGCGTGATTTTTAGCCAAAACACAGTGACCGCTCATTTGAGTCACTTCAGACTCAAACCGCAGTACTTACTGCCAAGGCCTGCCAACTCCATTCATTGAGAAAATGTGAATAAAGAGCAAAAGAGTAAGTTTAGTTTTGTAATCATAATAGAATAAGGATTTATGCATTGTTGATTCTTAATTTTATTTTAGTTTTACCCACGCTCAGCTTTGTATTTTTGTTTTACCATACCTCTATAAAGTTGGACTTCCTTTCACTGTACTTGTTTTTTTCACAAAACTGCAAACAAGGTTCTTACGATAATCAGACAGTTGAAAACGATGTTACCTCGAGTTGAGGTCGACTTTTTCTGCATCCCAGCGACCCTGGAGCTGAATGGCCTCTTTGAGCTTCTCCTTCAGCTGCCTCTCCAGCGCTGACGTCTCCACGCCACCAGAGGCGCTATGCTGGGCAACTCTGCTCTCAAAGTTCACGCAGACGATGTGACAATGCTGGCTGGCAGCAACACACTCCCCGCGAACATCGGACAGAGTTCTGGTGACACAGAGTTGTCCATCGTCGTTGTAGCATGAGAACGTGCCACAAAGGTAAGAGAACATGACATGGTGTTTTCATTTATACTATTATGTGCAATTACTATGATGAAAAAACTTCAAACTGTCTGTTTATATTTGAAAACAATGCATGTCTGCAGTGATTAGGGTGTGAGATCCGGGCTTGCTTTGAAGTGCCTTCAGTTTAGGTTACAGCACACTCTGACATGATCACAGCCGGCTCTGAGCTGTGCAATTACTATTAAATCATGCTGCTCGCTGTCCAACATGATTGAAGCCAAGTCTTACAGGGCTCAAGGTTTGTCCTGATGGATGATTTCAACAGTGTTTGCAGACACCTTAAGCCCTCTGTCCCTCCAATGAGGAAACACTGACTGGTGACCCCGTTGACCTACTCAACTTTGATCCCTTCACTGAGAGAGTTGGATTGCGGTTGCAGTGGTGAATGTGAGACACAGGAGAGGCGGGCGTTCTTGTGGAATCCCGAGTCGCTGGAGGGATTCTGGCAGCGCAGCACACTCACCTGTCAGTGAAAGTCCTCAGCTGGTTGAAAGCGCTCCGCAGGGAGGCAGCCTGGCGCCACAGCGCTCTGACACGAGCCTGCTCACGGCTCGAGCGGGACGAGCCCGTCTGAGGGGGGAGAGAGGCAGACAACCGTTGGGACTAGAGACTAAAGGGTGGGTGGTAAAGGCTGCTTAGCAAGTGATGGCACCTCTCGTTTTATTGTGATCCCAAACAGATGCAACCCTGGAACTCCTGCACACACACTCTGGCAAACATACAAATAATTGGATTTCCCTGAATCAACAGATGTAGCCCATTTACAGCATGAACAGCAGATTGTTTGCACAAAATTTTCCTCCCCCTCAGCAGTTGGAATGTTTTCACAGGAAACAACAACTCCAAAAAAAAAAAAAAAGCACAGCAGCGAAATGAACAGGGAACGAGAGTGAATCGACGAAACTGGCTATGAATGGAATTCCTACCCCATGTGAACTCAACAGGAGTTTAATTGCACAATCTCTGCACAGAGAGGGATCAACTTGAGCGTTCCCTGTTGCTTTTCTGACTCAAGCAATTCATTTTTGTGGTTGTTCTCACCTCTTGCTCCCTTCGCAGGCGTGTATCGCACAACTCAATGTCTTCACGGGCCTTCCACAGGCTCTCTGTTAGCCCCTGGTTGACTGTTCCTGCCTGCTCCAGTTGCTCCCGCAACATGGAGTTGACTTGGCTGAGGCTGGCACATCTGGAAGTGACAAGACACTGAGGGATCCTGGGGTACTTCACCTCACACAAAAACCCCACTCATGACACCCTCCTATGATCCGTTCACAGCCATCAAACCCCATCACTCTTAGTCTGTGTATCAGTCCTGCATTGTAGCCCTCAGATCCACCCTTGCCAACCACATTTACAGGGTGAACATGTGTGACAGTTTTATAACATCTGTGTCAACTTAGATTTAATTTCAACCAGATCTGCTCGTAGAGTCATTTACAAAAATGTTTACATCATTCTCACACTCAACACACACACACCCTTTTACAGTAAAGCGTGCGACATTGCTCCGTTATCTATTGAGCGAGCCAATTATCCGTTTGAGTGTGAGCTGGGCCATGTTGTGCAGCCGGGACGGAGTCACAAATCCAACAAATAAGCATTGGATGGAGACTACAAAGTGCTTCAGTGGATTAGGACTGTTAACTCTGCAGTAAGTGACATTTCAGGCAGTAAAAATTATCAGGTCCTGGCAAAGATTCTTACATGGGCATTCAAAATAAAGTTCCATAACTTTATAAATCACAGGGTATTAAAATCTGGCCTCAGCTCAGAGCTTGGCCCACACGTAATGTGAAGCATCATTAAAATGCTTTGGAGCAGAGAGCCGACATAGTCCTTCTAATTTACTCTGACAAATTGGATGCTGAGGTTTTCTGCCAAAGGCAGGTTCTGCTGGGGCAGGGAAAGAGCACAAAGCTCGGGGGGCTGGGAATATCTCTGGTCTACGCATTTCTCAGAAATACTTCGGCCCTATTCCTGCTTCACAACAAGATGATCCATCAAATTTACCGCTCCAAGACTTGCATCCAAATATAGACTCCATGCTGGTGCAGTTTTTGAGTTCTGAATTCCAAACTTTGTGCTCTCTGTGTACAGTACACACAAGTACATGTATCTTGGGTTGGATTATCTGGCTTTCTGCGCAGCGGGGGGTCCATCACTCACCTTCTCTGCTCCTCCTCCAGCTGAGCAGACTTGTTCTGGATCGCTGCGTTGAGATCTTGCTCCGCCCGCTGCTGACGCTGGGCCGATTCCAGGTGGGCCTGCAGCTGAACACACACACCACCACTTCTGGCATCCTGATAACACTTCAGTGTATAGTAGCAGTAGTGTCCAAATATTTATAAAGCAACATAATTACAGCGGAAATCTGTTAATCCAGAATCTCTGTGGGCACTTTTCATCCAAGAACAATATTTGGATGAATTAAATATATTTAATTCACTGTGCAGGCCCGCCTCCTGGGGACAGCATTGGGGTCAGGTGCATAGCCAATCAGAGCAGGACCTTTGCTATGTTGATAGTCAGCATCATAACCTGATTTAAGGCTTTAAACCTCACCAAATACTTGGGAAAGCAGCTATAACTAGTGAGTAAGGAGAGTGGTGGAGCAGCATCTACCAATACCATCTACATCTATTACTGGGGTTGCCTATGCTGACCACCAGCTCTGGAGCCACACTCCTGGAAGGCTGGTTCCTCATCACAGGAAGGACTTTGACCTTCTGCATGTGGGTCAAAAGGCAGACGGCATTCTTTGACCTTCTTGGCCAGGTGACAGATAAAAAGTCTTCTCAACCTGAGAAAACTGCAGTAACTTTGTTGGAAGGAGAACCATGAGGCTGAAGGAGGAGCCTTTTTGACCAGGGGGTTTAAGTCCTACTACAGAACTAGAGGAAGTTTCAGCTTCACAGGGGACAGCAAAAGGTCAAAGCAGGAACCCATTAGGGTGTGGGAGGAGGTCACGGCAGACATGGGAAAGACTTGGGTTGTGGAAAACTATCTCAACTTACCCTTTTGATGGTTTGCCCTAACTGACCTAAAGATCCAGGACGTTGTGGATGGGCATTGTGCCCTGCCAGCTACAGATTGGGGAGATGGATCACAAGCTCATTTTTTCATGGGCAAAACTTAGATGGTAGACATTCCATTCCAGAAATGTACTGCCAGTTCTTCTGCCTGTTAATGTTTCTATTTGGGATATTCACGTGGGCTCATTTGTGTTCTTTTGCAGTTAATGTTCTTGTGATCTCTGCAGGAGTTGCTCTTCGTCAGAGAGTGACTCTTTGCCTCAGGCGAAGGAGTTCAAGTATTTCAGATTCTTGTGAGAGTAAAATACAGCATGGAGTTGACAGGAGGTCTTTTGGTTCATCTCATGCTTGAACTTGAACTTGAATGAAGGTGGTTCTTTTGCCATGAATGAACACAGCTGAGGTGATGTCAGTATTAGATTCGGATATCTCATGGGTGCCTCGTCTTAAAAGTGCTCCTGACCTGTCCGAGTAGTATGAAATGTTCCTTGCAGATCAAGGACATGCAAGTGGGACCATCTCTTAGATTCAGAACATCTTACATGGCCTGAATCTGGACCCCCGAGGAGGGGGTGGAGGGCATTGTCAAGCAGAGGGCTGTCTAGGTTGTCTTACTCAACCTGCCGCTCCTGTGACCCAGACCGAGGCAGGCAGTGTAAAATGAAGAGGATATGAGCAAATGAGCTAACCTCTTTAAAAGAGGTGAAAAGTTCACGTTTTAAATTGGATTCCTTGACCGGTTGTAGAAAAACAAAATAAATTTGAGTACTTGCATAAACAACTGCACTATTTTTGAATCCTGTAAACTGTTTATCTATGCTCATCTCAAGTCTGAGTTTAAGGTATGCATGACCCAAATGTACACAAGTGTTCTCGACTTGAGGCTCCACTTCAAACTGTAAGAATAGACTTTAGATTTGCATCCTCAGAGGTTCAGGAATTTTGGATATAAGTAGGAGGTATTTATGGTTCTGAAAATGTAATGTTATGGAAAACACGGAGCAATCCATTGAAACTCAATGCTCTACACCTGAACACAGGGTTTTGAAATACTGATATTCTGACGACGTAATCTAATTCTTTCCAAGTTATGTCAGTCCAAGATGGTGCTGTACATATCAGCATGATAAACACATTGGACATACCACCAATCTCATCTTCTCAGACTCTGAGGTCTTCTCAAGCACCTGCTCCTCAAGATCCCCACACCTCTTCTTGTACTGAAGAACCTTGTGGAAAAATAAAGGTTAGTACACATATTGAGCTAAAGTAACCCTTAGAAACATTGTAACCACATTGCAGGTCACCTTGGTCTGGAGCTTCTGAACAACTTGGGCCTGTCTCTGCTGGGCATCCTGGTAGACCTGCAGTCTTTGTCTATATGTTCTTTCCATAATATGCAAATGTGGGACTCCTGGTGCCACACTCTCCTGGTCTGAGTCCACTGCTGACTGCAACATGAGCATCTGATCAAGCTGGAAGGAGAACGGCAACATATGAGATGAACAGTTTGGGACTACTACTGCAGAGAGAAGCATGTTTTCATCCAGGTTAGTTAGTCTACTGTAGGTCTTTCTAGAGAAAAGGTCAAGCACAAAACAACACAACACTGATATCTTAACATACTCCTGATTATGACTCAATACCGGACATGACACAATGACAATATGTGGTTTTAACAGCAATATTAACCCCCTACTGGTCTGGTTGGACTGGTTAGATCAACTAACTGGACTGGATAGACTTAGACACACAGGTTGGGGGTCTTGAGTATTATGGATTGGCCGAATACAGTCTGTTTATATGTTGGTGTTTATGCCTCTGTGACTGCGTGCCTTCATCTGTCAAATATATCGAAAACATTTCTCATGGTGGAATGTCATATCCTCTCAGACATCCCAAATCCAAATGTCCTGTAACCTCTCAACCTCACACAACCTAAACTCCCTCTGAACCACCCACTCTCTATCCTGGTGCCAGACACCCTGTCTTCACTAATACAAACCACATGGCCTTCCAGCACTACAACACACTGCGTGCCTCCAGCTGCCCTTGCCGACTTCTCATTTAAAAAGAGAGGAAGAGAGCGAGGGAGCCCCCTCCCTTGCAACACACTCCAAACCACCATCCAAGCCCTTCAAATCAACCCTGCGACCCACTCCCTCCCTCCTCTCCTCTGTACCTCATCTCTTCTCTGGGTGCTTAATCTCTCCAGCAGGCTCCAAGAGAGCCAAGACAATGGTCTCACTGTTCAACACTGGACCCAGCCACTTTGCCACCATTATTAACACATTTTCAAATGCCCTTTTAGAATTTTATACTACAAACTACACTCACGGCCATCATGCACTTGGCCCGGCGCTTTTGGTGTTTTTCTCTGAGGACACGGAGAGCACAAAAGCTTCTTTTACTGCCCGTTGTTGAGGTGACAGCTTTAGGGACTGAGCAGGGAGGAACAACATGGGCGGAGTGTTTGAAACACACAGAACTGCAGCAGCAGCAGCAGATGTGTTTAAAGGGACTCCTGGAAACAGCAGTGTGCGGAGCGTTAGTGATTATGCATCTTTTCAAGTATTTGGGCACATCTGTAGCAAAAAAATAAAACTGACTTACTAACAAGCATCTACTTCATAAAAACACCTTAGATATATAGCCATAACTCACACGCTTTATTACAACGCACACAAACTATGTACAGTTGGAGCCCTACAGAGGAATCTACTGCTGTTTCAGTCTCAGGGGAGGGACCACACTACAACACAGACCATACTACAGAAATATAACTCATGGCTCAACAGCCAACTGGGAGCAACCTCGATCTGTTGTGGTTTCTGTGTGTTGTGCACCCCTGACATACACATATGCACTAAAAAAACATACACAACCGTTTAAACCAGTATGTCTAATTTTGTAGTTTTGTTTTTAAAAATCATGCAGATAAAAGAGATATTGTGCTGTTGCTCTGTTCATGTGAATCCTTGGTTTTTGGATTTCAGGCATTACAGTAGATCTTTTTTTAGGTAGGTTTTTTTTGTAGTTTTTTTCGGTCACATTTGGAGTGAAATGGTGGAGCTGACTGAGAATTTGCTCAAACTCTAGATCACAAAGGAAGTCAAATCTTTAAATCATCTGTTCTTTTCTTTAAATCGGACTAGGAGCTGAACATGATGCTGTGTTAAACTGTGAGTGATACTATAAACCTCAGAGGGAAATGTTTACTTAGCTTAGTGCTAGAAAAGAAAAACTAAAGAATTCTAGAAGTTACGATTTAGCTTCACCTTTCAGAGCCAATATATAGATCCCAACAATCAGCAGTAGAAGGTAATTCACAGTGGAAAAAAATATTGACGCATAGATGAGGAAGAAGTGAAGCGCAGCGATCCAAGGGCGAGCTGGAAGATGAACAACAAAGACATGATTTTATTGAGATAACACTCCATATATGGCTGCATCGTAAACAGTGCCTGCTTTTTGCCACAATGACTGTAGATCTGATGAAATAGTGTGCCATTGGCCCTCTTTATAATAGGTAAACAAATCTTAAATGAATGACACAATCTTCCATCGTACCTATAATGTAAATGTCTAATATTATGGGCTGTAGTGTAATTGAAGTAAGATCTGTCTGTACACAATCCCTGCAGCTGGTATCATGTTCAAATTACAGACATTTTAGGTGTGTGTCATCTCAAGGGTTGAGTTTTTCTCGTGTGCATCATGTCGAGCTGAATTCCATTAACAGCCGCTGCCGACCCCGCCCCCGCTACCTAGCTATGCACTCAGTGACCAGGTGTCCCTGGCAACCCCTGCAGGTCCCCGCCTCGCCCTGATGTTGTTTGCGTTTTTTCATTTTTTTTATACATAGCTGCAGTGTGTGGGCTTGCTGCCAGTGCCTCGCCCCTGCCGCACAGAGTACAGAGAGGACGCTTTTTTTAATGGTTTTTCCCTTGTCAGCTGTAAAGCAGGAGGCCGGAGGCTGCTCCGGATTAGACATGCTCTGTGCAGGAAGCTCCCAAGAGGGCGCCATAATAGTCTGCAGTGGACACCCCCTCCTTCACTAAACTCTCCTCCACCACCGTAGCGTCCTTCACTGTGCTTGCATCGTTAAACGTCATCATCCTCGGCTAAGAGTTTGCACCCATTGTTCTTCATGGCGTGCTTGTCCACTGGTGACTCTCAAGGCAAAAGATAGAAGCGAGTAATCCCAGTCCTCCATCTCCCCTAACTCTGGGGCTTACAGGTCTTACTGGGGGCCCTAAGTGTGTTCACTGAACACCATTTCTATTTACGACTTGCCTCGGACTATGACCGCTGTCGAGCAGCCTCCACGGCCCCCTAAAGTGGGCCGAGCCTGATCCCGACACAGTGGAACTCATCAACTGCCATTCTGCAGTAATGTTCAAGATACAATTTATACGAAACTGGCCCTTTTGTCATGGCATGTTTTATGCCCCATATGGTTGCTATGGTGCCTTTTCTGCTTTTTTTTTTCATTTCCAAGTATCTGTTTCTTGAGCCGCACTTATGTTTCCAAAGTAAAAAGACTTTTTCCGCCTCTTAAAATGTGCTTTGAATTAGCTTTTTATATTTCTTGATATTTATGATTTGTGCCACTCCTTGCATTGTCTCTTTTGATAAATATTTCAAACAACATCAAGGGATAATCTTACTTTGATTCATCTGCCAGCAAGCAACAAGAGAATCATTTTCAAGGCCTTGTAAAGGCTTTGGTGTTTGGGCCAAAGCTCGCTTCCTTGCTCATGTGGTCGATCAAAATCCAATCCATTTCACTTACCACGTTATGATTGCAATATTCTCTCGCTGACCTAATGTCACAACACTGGAAGGTGCGATAACTCCATTTATCTAGTCTTTCAGCTGGGTTTTTGTAAAAAAAAATAAAAAAAATCATGATAATTCCGAAGTATTTCTCTCCTCTGACTACATAATATATCAT
>CAESWR010000153.1:63769-76190 GCA_903171835.1 Mullus surmuletus | reverse complement strand
CTGCATGTTGTCTCGGTCGATATTTTCTGGTGCCAAATCCATTTTCTAAAATAATAAGAACACATGTGAATATTTTGGGGTGGGGGGGGGAGTACTACTTAGATAATGAAAGAGAGGAGCAGCTTGGGGCAGGAGGAAGGATGAACTCACTGACCTCTCTGTGGATTTTTTCCACTGCCTCCCTGCAGCTGGCAGACTCCTGAACTAGACTGTCCTTCAGCAGCTTGTCAGCCAGGTAGTCCAGGCTGAGTAGAGAGAGACGGGACAAGGTCAGAAGTTCATGGAGGTGGCAAATCCGGGACTCCTTGTGGTACCTGACCCATTTCAGTATGGCCTCCACACGGGTGCTCTCTGAGTGGATGTGAAGTCCTTCGTGGCACACACAAGCCACCAGCCTGTCTTTGCTCAACAGCAGAAACTCCTCACCTTGCTGCACAGACTCAAAGTTCTCCAGGAGGAACGCCCACGCTTTGGCCACCACCTCCGGGCAGCCATGGATCTCCCCAAACTCAAGGATCCCCAGGCAGTTGGTTTCATCCATCTGGTTCTGGAGGTATCTGCTGCACACAGACCTCACCGTCTGGAACTGCAGCTGGCTGGAGGTGCAGATCAGCCCCTCCACGTTGCTCTGATTGATGGTGAGCTTTCCTGTGTAGGCGAAGTCCAGCAAGCAGCTGAGTATGTCAGGATCCACGTCCTGAAGCTCCACGCGTGCCGCAATGCTCTCCACAAAGTCCCCGGAGAACATGCAACGGAAGTAGGTGCTGCAGAGGGCCAGGACGCCACGGTGGCAGGGGAAGTCCCGCCCACCCGCACTCAGAGTTACATCCACTAGTTTGGGGTGAGAGCAAAGGGAACGCAAGCCCTCCAGGATGCTCTGAGGGTGGGAGGACAGGCAGAAGTCCAGATCGTCCACATTGCGCACCATGGTCAAGTTTAAAAACGAGGGAAATTCACCTGCAAGGGTAGAAAAATACATGAGCAGAGGAAAACCAAACAAAGAAGATCAATAAAAACCTCTATATGTAGTGCAAAATTACTATGAATTCTACTGCTTTGAGAAAAAAATGTTTTTATTTTTTATTTGGAAGACATTCGAACCACATTACACAGAATAATTACAACTTTTTAAAGTAGACTCCAGCAGTAGCCTCTCATTATCACAAGTACAATATTTCTGATTCAGTGTCAATTGTAAACAGCAAAATGTAAACAACATCTCGTCCTCTGAGGTGTTGCGTCACCATGTTGTTATGAAGCCGACAAAGTGGCTTTGACTCGTTCAAGCGCATGAACAAAAACTTGACCGAAGCCAACGACAAGTGAAGCGTCCTGTCATTTAAGTCTAAAAATAAAAAATCAACGACAAACTCACCACACGAGCAGAGAACAGAAACAAAGGCTCATCCTCCCAGTAAAAGGCTGCTAGTAACTGACCCGCCGCCCAGAGAAACATGGAGTGGGCAGCATGGCGGAAAGCTTTTGCCAAGTCACTGGGTCGGGCTGCCTGTCGCTCACTCGGTTATTTTTAGGACTGACAGTGACGCCGCGCTGAAATCAGATTCCAAACAACGTGCAGTGGATCCACAGCTGCTGCTACACACACATTTTTTGCATTTTCTCAAAGGGCCGGGAGGCCAGCGGAGGAGTGAAAATGACCAACTGGTTTATGAGAATTAATTAATGAGACAGCTGTGACGGGCAGAGTTGTTTGGTCACTGTGCGATGCTTTGTTGTGTAACTGCTGCTCTCCCCATGTCAGAAGAAGAGCCTGTGCTGTGTTGTAAATATTTAGCATTAAATGTTTGCTAACCAACAAAAAAACATCACTTGAAAATACTGTTTACTCTCAGGAAAACACACAGGGAGTGTAAGCATGCTGGGTTTCGTGACAGGGCTGGGTATGGAGCTGCTACGAATTTGATACCTGAGTTTCAATACCAGAAACCAAAATGTCAGACCACATATAAACATCTTATCTGGCCAAACTTTCAATTTTATTGTGATTAAATGAAGTATAAAATTAACAAAATCTTGACTAAAATCTGGCATTATCTAATCAATGAATAAGTAAACAAGCCTAAGTGTGTAGTATTAACTGTCTACCATTACAATTAATTGTCATGAACTAAGTTTGATACCCAGCCCCAGCAACATTTAACTACAAACTATACAAAAAATGTTAAAAAGATGCTTGGAAAAACTACTCAAAGTCAAAGATTTCTGCTTCTTTCTCTTTCCAAAAGGCAAAACTGCGGTCGATGTATTTACAGATTTCTTCATTGCTGAAGCTGGAAATGTCAGTCCCAGTGCAGAGCACTCCCTCGTCGGGCGTGGGCGTCTGGATGATCACTTTAGGGACCTGCCTGATCTCCGCCAGGCTGCATGTCTCCCCCTTTGCGGCGTTTTCAGACAGACTTGCATTCCCGAAGAACTTCACTTTAATGTCCTCGAAGCCGTCCTTCCACTCGCGGTTCCCGGCCTCGATGTCCTGTATGACGGCCTTGTGGAAATCCCTCACCAGCTCCCAGGGGAAGCTTCCGACGTGGTCGAACACCTCGAAACACAGCAGGTGCCTCATTTTGCGCTCGTCCACCGGCAGCTCCAGCTCCAGAATGTGGAAATAGCCAAGCATGAAGAGGTCCAAGGTCAGCTTGTCGTACTCCACTGGAATGCCATCCAAGCGAGGAAGGAACTGCTCTGGGGAGTAGAGGGCTTGCTGCCTGTGGAGGCTGGAGACAACAATGCATCAGTTAGTCAATGTGTGGAACCAATTGACTGGCCACAGTACATGGATTTTTCATTAATAACTCATATCACCAACACTCTTCAATAAGTCATTTCACCTCACAGTCATGAAATATTTACCCCAACCTCCCTCAGAACAAATTTCTCTTCTGATGTATACAACAGTAAAGTAGACCTTTCACATTTAGTCCATAAAATCATCACCGTACTCCCATATTTCTCGATTCATTTGATATCGGATGTATTATTGTTCCTATTTATTTTAACTTGCCCCATGTCTGTCATACCTTTCTTCAGGCTATAACTCTATCTTGTTAGTTGGCTGTTGGATGAGTCCTTAGGGTTGTACAAAAGCTGCAAATGAGTCGCCCATGAGGGATAAATAAACTTGTCTGAACGTGACTAAACACATTGGACAATGAAAAAGCGTATTCCCTTGAGCCGCAGCAGGTATTTGATATTTTCCTTCAGAATGATTGGAAATGGATATTTGTCTGCCAAAGGATTTTGAAACACAGCTTTTTTAACGTCACAATGTATCAGCCTACTCTACAAAAGCCCTGTGGTGTGAAAATACAAAAATGGAATGACAATTATCTTCAGGCCCTACCGACGAATCTGTCTGGACGGGACACTGGAGATCATGCTCCGCCAGTTTCCCAGCATTTTGTTCACGGCACTCCTCTGCTTGAAGAAGTGTCCCAGAGAGCTGTTCATCATCTTGGCCTGGGCACAGTCCACGCTGTCCCTCCGACCTGAGCCGGATTTGCCCCCCTCCACCCCCGCGCCGCCACCGCTCGTCTTCCTCTCGGCCGCGTCCTTGCTCTTGAGTGTGACTGTGTAGGCCGATTTCTTCCAGTGGCCCAAGAACAGCACCACGATGCGCTCCTTTCTCAGGCTGACGGTCTCCAGCACGTCTGGGACGTTCTCGTCATTGTCAATGCCGGAGTCGCTGTTCTGATCCATCTCCGGGGCCGGACTCAGGACCTCAGCCTGCTTCTCAGACTCTGTGACATCAAGGCAAGTGGATGAATTCAATTCCACAGAGTCATCGGACAAAGGTGAATTCTGCAACTCAAAATTAGACTTCAGGTTCCTGACGGACACTCCGAACTGATGGATTTCGTCCTCTATCCTCTCCCTGCGTCCCCGGGTGGAATTTTGCCTCTCCGGGGTCTGAGAAAACACGGTGATCAGCTCCGTGTTGGGCATCTTACAGTAGGGCTGGTCTGTCAGGTTGGTCATGAGCAGAGACATGCTCTTCACGATGCCGGAGATGCGTCCGCACCACACGGGCAGAGGAACCTGACTGGTGAAGTTCCTGAACTGTGTGTTGACGGTGATGTTGACGATGGGAGCCGGCAGGATGTGCCGGAGCTCCTCGGCCAGACGCGCCAGCTCCAGCTCGTAGCCTTCGCAGTTCCTCTGCAAGGAGACGCTGGCGATCTGCTGCTCCAAGTAGATGAGGTCATCCTCAGTCAACAGCTCGCCAGAGGGACCCAGGATGGCATTGTGGGCTTGGGAGTATCTCCAGCTAACTTTGGCATATCGGTTCCCATTTTCCTGTGAGAGAGGAGGCAAACAGCAGGCAGATAAACACGCAGAACGGCATAAATCATGAATTTTTCAACTCTTCAAATGACTTAGGCGTGAGAAAGACAGGCTAATGACATTCTAAAAGCACAATCCAAACCTCAAAAATACGACTTGGCTACCGGGATGCTTTGTGTTCAGTGATTTGTTTTATGTAAATAAAAGTAAATGATGATGGACTTTCCAAGTGTTTTTCAAATTTGTGGTAATGCAAATTTAGAAAAGCATCACAGAGTCATAATTTCTTTTGAAGACGTGCCGAAACTCTGATCCTCAGAATTCAAATAAAAAGATTGCATGAGAGTTACGAGCGTTTGACCTGGCTCAACCTTACAGATGTATGCAAAAAATGTGGGCACGCCTTGACAAATAGCATATTTTGATTTCATTTAATTGAGGAGAAGTAAACAGCCTCTTTAGCAGATGGAACACAAAGATATTGTTTGCGAATGCAAAAGCACGCCTTGGTACATTAAACGAAATCCATTTTTGCAGGTTCAAACACAGCACAGACTCAATCTGTGGCAGATCGCACAGCTCAAACACAGCTGGCAGTGTTTCCCACTGGTTGAGAATTTACATATGGTGGGAGCCGCAGTGGCACATGACGGGCAGGTTCACCAATAAACTACTCAAACAAAAATGTATTGCAAATACAGGACCTCTCAAAAGAAGCATCCTCAGTCAACATGAGGAACTATTGAGAAATGCCTTTTGACACATTTAAATATATTCCTTTTTGTGAACAATGACAAAAAAATCAGATTCAGATTCTCTCTAGCTGGGTGTGTGATCATTTACCAGGATTGGCCACCCAAGTTTGAGAAACAGTGGCGTGTATTCAGCTAAACAACATTCAGCTCTTGTATTTATAATTCAGCAGTTTTATGATATTGACATCATTACTGACACTCCCTGATCTTTGAGTCATGATAATCTTTTAGGGTTTCAGTGCTAAAATATTTCAGGGTGTGATACATAATAAATCAGAGCAAGTCTTAAATGACTACAATTAAACTAAAAAGAATTCTATTATTTACCCAAGTAATGTTTGGTCTTTAAAGTAATGCAAAACCGCATAAGTTGCTTGTCAACAGGTTAATTATCACACTAGCTGTCGATGAATTTTCCTTAAAAGAGACAGTACCTTCCTCCTCTGGTCCTCCTCATCCAGCAGTCTTGCCTGCAGCTGTCTCACCATCACCTGCCTCTTCCACTCAGCAATGGGACGGCCCCTCTCGTCGTGGGTGGGCACCAGATAATCAATGTCTGACAGGTTGGCCTCCTCAGTTGGCAGGACCACCATCTTATTCTGTGGGGGGGGGGGGAGTGGAACGTGACCTTAACCTCAACACCCAAAACAGAAGGGTGAGTGATGTCCACCTGAGTTGTGCTCTTACTGTGTGTCCGGAAAAGACTCCGGTGAGGCCCGATTGTTTCAGAGATTTGATGGGGTTCATTTCGCCGAGCAGTTTTCTCTCAGACAGGAGGTTTGCCTCAGGTGAGGTCATGTTGGCCTCCTCAGTTGGCAGGACCCCCATCTTATTCTGTGGGTGGGTGGGGTGAGTAGAACGTGACCTTCACCTCAACCCCCGCAACATAAGTGTGAGTGATGTCCACCTGTGTTGTGCTCTTACTGTGTGACCGGAAAAGACTCTGGCGAGGCCCGATTGCTGCAGAGATTTGATGAGATTAATTTCATCGAGCAGTTTTCTCTCGGCCAGGAGGTTCGCCTCAGGCAAGGTCGTGTTATCAGCGGAGACGGCTTCCTCACTCCCAGCTGCCTTGGGCTGATTGAAACCTTTAATAACTGGAACACAAATCATTAGCCGTCACTAAAGAAGCACGGCACTATATTACAGGACTCATGGAATTATATAGCTCTACTTTGGAAGAAAAAAAAGACAGATTAAATGAGATCATCTCACCAGATGTTGCCATTTGAACCTGCTCTAGTCTTTGGACGGTGCTTTTCTCAGGCTGGGCCGGCGGCGTCTGAGGGTATCTGGCCTGTGGGGCCTCCTCACTTTCGGGCTGCTAATTTGGAGAGTAACAAAGCTCGCTTGTTTTGGCTTTTGAAATGTAAGTATGAAACAAAGGAGGGAAAGAATTGGAACGCACCTTTAAATTCTCCATGGTTGTGTCACTACAGTGACCGTCGCCGCATGTGTGACTCAGAGAGCCGTAGTAGTCGTCCTTTCTGCGCGGTAACACGACGGCTGGCTTCACCTTTGCTTCCTCCTCCACTGGTGCGATGACCTCGATGGGCTTATCTGCACAGGAGGTCTGCAATCATCACGTTTACAACACATAAAAAAACAACTGATTTTTCTTTGTAAAACCATTTCATAGTTAGCGAAATCACATTCTTTTTTGTTTTTTAACTGTTTGCGCCCAACTAAAGAGTGTCTGTTCCAGTAAAGAGCATCAAAGGGATCCAAACTGAAGCTATTTAGAGGCGATAAACAAAACCGAAACTTCTGTTTACAGACTTCTACATCAGTGCTGTTTATGTAACAGATGCACAGATTGAGAAATTCTGGACTGACTCCAATGCTGGAAATAACAATTTGGCCGGCAGCCGAGCCCTCTGCTGTCTGTGAAACAAAGAAAAATTCATAACGGAAGTGTTTGGACTCCTTTTGGAATCACTGGTGAAGGTCATCTTATTTACTGACTGAATGTCTGCATCTGTGAATGCAGTCAGGTGCTACCTGGACGTGAAATCTGCATTTTGCAAATCCAGCTTGATTTGGATGAATGTATGAAAGGAAATTGAGATGGAATCCTAAAAACACACAGCTGGTGTGGAGTGAAAACGTTATTTAAGTCTTTATATTCTGGCATTAACCTGGATTTTGTCTTAAAGAGCACTTAGACTGATTTTCTGAGCTGTTAATGGAAAAAAGATACCTGCTATTTATCCCTTTTTACTTTTTGTCACTTTTTAGCACATTAAGCCAAACGGGTGTAAAAGGCAGAAAAAAACAACAAATTCTTATGCTGTGTTTGAAGTATCTTTGCACAAAATGAAAAGGTAGCATCAATGTTTTTCGTGAGTTAACTATTCAATAGACATTCACACAAAAAGCAATGATCTCGGAACAAATGTTTTAATAAGCCAATTCTATAATGACTTTTAAAGACCAAAAAACCCCAAAGTGAGCACATGTGAAATGAAGCAACCTCGAATGTACTGGCAGCATTTCACACCAGTCTGAGGAAGATGTAGGATGTATGGAAACATTTAGATCCCCCTGTAATGAACCTGCATTGTCCTAATGTGCTCCATGCAGAATGCATATCAAATTCAGCTCTCCAAGGACATTATTAGTAACCAAAACATCAAAGCGCGGCCTAATATGCCGCCGCATGCTGTTGTGCTTTGTGTCCATGAGGTGGTCCCTGCCATTTCCTCTCACGCGGCACTTTGATGTTCCAGCGGCACGGAATATGCTGTGACACTGCTCGAACGGAGGAATAAACTTCCCCGAAGTTGTGCAATCCATAAATAGATAAACAGGAGGGGGGAGAAAGAAACCAAGAAAGAGGGGGCGAAGGGGGGGGCTGATTCCTCTGTGACCCTTCTAGTAACAGTTCAATGTCCTAAAAGCTGCAGTGGACGGACCCTTGTGTGTGTGTTTAATTAGACCCAGTGGTCAAAGACAGAGAGTGAGCAAGCATTTGGTTTTCATCAACACCCGACGAAGCGGCCACGCAGATACACATCACATTGCTTAAGACTCGGCCTAGATCCGCTCTCAGTCCTATCAAAGACAGCAAAGACCCCCGATCACCAGCCACCAGGAGCCAAGAGATACGAAACAGCAACCCGGTGCCGCCCCCCACCTTACCTCCCCCCAAGCCCAGTTTTAAGTATTTCAGAGCGTGTATTTAAGAAACATGTCTTGTAATTCCCCGCTCTGGAATCAATCATTAAAACAACCTGCTTCCATGTGAAATACTCACTTTTCTCAGTGATAAATTGCAACTTGGAATGTATACAGTTGGGTGTACGTTATACACAGAACACTATAGTGTAAATACACGTCCACTCACATGTTAAAATGCTCTCAGGTTTCCCCCGCGCAGAGGTACATGCTTGTGTGGCTAATAAATGACTGCAAGCATCTCTTGCCAATTTTTGCTTCCAGAAGAAACGACACTTGTTTTCTGGAGAGAAAAATAAGGAGGAAAAAAAAAAAGCAGGCAAGTCTAAAGGCAAGCGTCTTAATTTGTCAAAACCAACATCCTAATGTAAGACATGAGTCCGGGGGTATTAGTCATGCCTGACCGTAAGAGGCTACAACTGATCAGAAAGCACGGGAGAACACTTCCAGGACGCCTCTTTCATAAAACTTTCCTTGACGGAAAAAACAAGTTTCACCACAATAATTACGAGTCGCTCACTAACCTTGACCTCCAGAGTTTCTCCAGCAGGCAGAACTTGTCGACACGGTGCACCTCCGCACACTGTTGGAGGCGGGTATCAGGGGCGGCCACTCTGCGTCACCGGCACGACACTATCTCAGGATCAGCGACCACTCGTTTGACACCATCACCAGCGTCCCTGCCAGCGTCTCAAGGGCCGCCAGGCAATAAACAATAAACTGATCGGAGAATGCCGTTAATAATTAAGGGACACGGATTGGATGGCTGGTAATGTCACTAATGCATGGACAAACCAATGGCCACGTTGTCGCACGAAGGGGAGGTATCAGCGGAAGACTTGTCAAAGCAGCTGAAAAGGGACATTTTATCCACACGCGCTCGGTTGATTTTTCCACTTAGGACAATTGAACGAAGCATTTTCTTTTCACTCCGGCCGGGGTGATTAGGGAAATGTGACAGCGGAAAACACAATGTGACACCATGAAAAACCTGAATGGATGACTGAGTGTTAATGTGGAAAACCTTACAACAACAACAACAGCAGGCCGGGGCGTTTGTCAGGATGTCAAGTGACTGAAATCATCCGCAAAACACACCAATTTCCTAATTAATATCGCGGCAGAGGGAGGCGCGCGCCAGCATCCTGCCTGGAAAGTTTAGTCACATAGTTGAAGATCTCACAATTACATGGTTTTCCTGTGCGGCCACACAAAAATGTGTGCTGTCTACATTTGACCTAGATGTTACAGCACAAATGGAAAGACGGGTGACAATTTTGAGGAAAAGCCGGATCACACATTTGCTCTTCTTTTTTTTGATAGTGGCTCACATGTCTATTGGTCTAAAATCTCATTTACAATAATGAGAGTTTTTTGTGTTTTTTTTAAACTGCTTTTTTAAGCAGTTTTGTTTTATACACATCCTATATGAACAATAACGTTTTTTCTGATTCTGTTTAAATAAAAGGTTGAAATCCGGTGACTCTGAAGGTCTATTGTTGTTCTATTGTTTTATTATATTGCTGCCACGTTCATCTTTCACACAGAACAATAATGTGAGACCATGTGCTTTGAAGTCCCTAATGAGCCAGCTCTTGGCCGCACTTTTGGGGTTCAAAAAACTCCCATTAACTGGAGAAAACTGGGGGAAGCATGAGAACGGCAGATATTTTTAACAAAAACTGATCCATTTCATTTTCCTCCTCAGCAAGTCATTCGGTGACTCCTCTGCTCTGTGTGGAAACATCAGATTTGAAGTTTCCACATAACAATTTCAGATTTTCCTCATCTCATTCCGGCATGTGAGGAAGGATGTTGATCTTAACAAGAAGTTTATCTTTGTATAGTTTTATGGAGTGAGGAGAACAAAAGCACTTTATCTCAAGTAGGCATTGTTTAAAAAAGCTCTCAACATGCTCTTTGTTTCTCGCTTCCGAGAAAAAAAAATGAAGAAATTCAGACTATTTCTTTAAAAAAAACTGTGATAAATGGGGCGAGAATGTGTTTTGCTCTGTCAAAGTATTCTAAAAATACCATTCTTGAACCAAAGTATCTTTGGCCTGATTGTAATTGAAGAGCAAAAGCCGCAAACGTGTGTGAAGTAAACCTCACGCCACGCACTGTTTATTTGATTGCAGCTGTTCCTGAGACGTGAGATGAGGAGGACCGCCTGACAGCGCTGAAGGAGTCTGACCTCGTTGCGAGCGATCCAAACATGCGGAGAGGCCAAACATGCAGCTCCCCGTGGCCGCTGTCCCTATCCATTTGGGTCGCTGCTCGGAAATGAGATTATCTGACCGACACTTTAGAACCGATGGATCCCGTGATCTACACAGCGCTTCCACAAACGTGAAACGCCACCGGAAATGTAATTAAACCTCTAAACATGTTGATACGGGTTCAGGCACAGCTGGGGTCAACGGGTTCATTGTAATTTCATGCAAAGTTAAAAGGTGTCTTTGCCAAAAGACTTTATTTTACCATATAATGTTGCAACTATTGATTTAATATGTGTTTTTTTGTTGTTATTTTTTTTACGAGCAGTTTCATCAAGTGTCTCCTAATTGCTTAAAAGCGAACCTGTGGGGATGGGCAACTTTTTTTCTTTTTTTTGGTGCGGTCGTATAAGGTCCTCCTGCCATCTCAGAATCATATCTACAGAATAAGTTCTCTGGTAGGGGGTGTCCTGATCCGACATTGATAGCCGACATCGGTCCAATATCAGCAGACAAAATTAGTATCGGATTATATCTGCCTGCATCTAAAATCTCAGATAAAAGGTATTGAGGTTATTTTTCAGGGTCCTCTATTTTCTTTTCTATTTATCATATTCAATTGTAGAATATTCTTATGTTTAAGGTTAAAAATTTAAGTAAACCATTGGTTAATAATAAATGGGTCCGTTTTTCTCATACCTACTGTTGCTGATTGATTAATATCACTTGATCAAATCTTTTCTAACATTCCATGCTACCACATAAGTGATAAAAGTATATATGATCCGTGTTGATATTGTATCGGATTGATATCGGAATCGGCCAATACTCAAGTCAGCAATATCGTTTTTGTATCTGAAGTGTAAAAGTTGTATCGGGACACCCCTATTCTCTGGTCACCTCCAGTTGGTCAAACCAGCACATTATTATGAGCAGAGATGCACATTGTAGTAAATGGACCCAAACTAAAAGCGTATTTTCTCGGCCTACAAGCGGTCCCACCTCAAAGTAACGCATCAGCTAGGTTCTACGCTACACAGAGAGAATTCTCAGTGCTTCAACTGGTCGGAATAAAATATGTTTTAGCAGGACCTGTTTGTAGGAGTTAGGGAGGGTAAGGATGTCATACAACTCCACTTCAATAAAAAGGTGGAGTATCCCTTTTAGTTAGGGCTGCACAGTCAAAGGTCACTTTCTGAGCCAAATTAATTTTCTGAAGGTTTTCTAACAGTCATATGTGTCCCCGTAGCATGAGTATGAGAGTTGGAAACTTGTGAGGTGGAAGTCACTGGCCACTCCCCCCGGCTGTAGTGGAGGCTGCTGTCGACCAGCCCCCCAGATAAGATGAGCCTTACTATTAGCGGGAGCTAGCGGTAGCTAAATGGTAGTAACTGAAAATACACATGTGAACAAAATAAAGAGATTTAGAAAAAAATTAACCAATCATTCTGAAACGTCCTGCTGCAGCCGCAGAATCTGAACATGTTCGAGAATGGGAACCTCTACTTCTGTGTCCGATTCTGGTTCAATTAGGTACGGTTGATCAACTGCGTTTCTGCCGTAAAAAACTGCGTATTGTACGCTAAGAACGTACACCAGTGAAAGCTGCATCCCCTGCCCAATAGGAGCGTGGAGTGGGCGTGGCCAGTCACAGCTCATTGACATTTAAAGGGACAGGCACAGAAACAGCCCGTTCTCCGTCAAATACCCCATAGAAGGTAACCTTTCATTGAATTTACACCAGAATGGTGATATTTTGCTGCCACGATTATATGCGCATAATCGTCCATGAGTTTGAAATGTACCCACGGCTGTGCTGCATTTCAAGTCAAGTACTTCCTCAACTTACAATCAGCCAGCCACTAGTGCGCGGACAAGACTGTATGAATCTCTACTGGTTGCCATGGTTTCCCATGATGCCTGCAACCATTCAGGTATTCTTTATTCACAATTATGCTACATCAACATATAGGA